>RWGY01000410.1:0-34433 GCA_007726485.1 Eragrostis curvula
ATATAATATATATATATATAAATTATCTATCCTCTATATATATATATATATATATATATATATATATATATATAGGCCCACGCTATTTAGCGCGCTGCGCGCTAAATACCTATTTCACGCGTCGCACAACTCAACCCAGGCAGCCAGCCCGCAACCATTAAACTTTGCCCAAGCAAGAAGGCCGCAACCATAGAAATTCCTCCCGCAACCATTGAACTAGGTATCGTCAACCGTAAATTCTATCAACCGTTAAAAATTCTGTTCCGCAACAATAAAAATTTCCCACAACCGTAAAAAACATCACCCGCGCCTATAGAGAAACTTGGAAGCCAGGTTTCGCAACCATAAAAGTTTTCCAGTTTGCTGTTTTTTATCAACAAGCTCGTCCTTGCTGAGTAAAATTTAATGGTCTCATGTTTGTTTCACCCACGACTGACATTTCTGGATGGAACGAATCTTCTTCTTGTCCTCAAAGCCATAAAACTTTGAGTGTTTAGCAACCCACAAAATATCGCGCTACCGTACAGCTATTTGTTGGAACCGTAGACATTTTATTACTGAGGAGTGAAACTAGCACTACCATACACCTAATTCTTGGAACCGTAGACATGTTATTACTGAGCAGTGAAAGTAGGAACTGGGTAGATGGTTCTGTCGTGCTCCATGGCGTACGTGATTTGGAACCGTAAAAATTTCCTTTAGTTCGTTCAGCCGTATATGTTCCATCTATTCCACGCTCAATTTGTCTTTCAAAGATAAACAAATGTTCTCACAAGTCACAGCCATAAACTTTGATGTCTTTTGAATTTTGACCATACAAACTTCATTATTCTTAACAATAGAAAAAAATAAAATAAACATGTGACATCCTAGAGAGGAGATCCAAGCCTGCAGAAGCACAAGCTTTGCTCGGTATCCTCTGGATCAGGTGACAAAGAAGCTCCTGAGGTGTTGAAGCACAACCTTTTGACCACACCTCTTTAATTTGCCACCAGTCACACTTCCTGCACAAATCAAAACAAAGATGATACACAAAACTATAAACTGAAGCTATGGAAAAAAAGAGAAATTTTAAACAAGATTATGAAGGCCTAGTACAGAGTTACTAAGCACCAAGTGCACACAAGTATATTGAAGAACAGCCGACCATCTTCGCAAAAAAAAAAGAAAAGAAGAAGAAGAAGAACAGCTGAGCACGTGGTAAAATGTCAAAAATAAATCTTATAACGGAAGCGATACATGCAAATAAAAATAGCCATATGTTCTTGATTACTCAAAGTATTATTTGAAAATTTGCCATGATTCAAAACTTAAACTTCAGTGAACATATAAAATCTGGGAGTGCAACAAAAAGAAAATAGCATGTTCCAATTAGGAGGATACATCCTTGTCAGTGACAACGCTAGAGGATATGGTATTGCATAAAAGAAACAGGCACAACTCAAACATAAATTAAACCAGGTGATTTAATTATATGTCTGATTGTGACACTCGGCAATTGAACACAACAGTAGGCGATGGTAGATAAATCGATGCATCAACCACTTTAAGTCTGAATAAAAATGTGGTGCATATGAGTCTATCAATGTCCTATATTCTGAGCAAGAAACGGAATAAAATCCTTTCACTAGGCAATTGAAAATGCTATGGTCATGCGACCGTCTCACATGTTCCTAGTGTGCTGAGAACAGGGCTTGTAACGTAACAAAGATGCCAAATGGAGAGGTAATGCGGTCACATGTAGCTGCGACATTGTAAGTCATTCGTTAAAATTCACCAATCATTATTTCAAAAATAACCAGTGTAGTATTGGATCCATGGACCCCACAAATCAAGCGTCAGATCCACACAATTCACTGCAACACACGCTACTTTGTCAAAAAACCATGAATCGAAGGAATTAGAAATAAAACCAAATCGTAACATGAACATCAGAGGAGAAAACGCATGCTCACCGCACGGAAATTCATAGTTGAAAGTGGCCTCTTGCTTGCTGGTAGATTAAACTCGCATGGGGATGAGGACTGAAAACGGATCGAAGAGCCGGAAATGCTGCAAGATCACTCCAAAAGAAAATTGTGTGCGGGTATTGGATAACTCAAAGAATTATATGAGAACTTGTCAATTGTCATAGTTCAAAACACCAAATTTGGTGAACAAAAAAATCTTGGACTGAAAAAATAAGCCGTGCACAAGTACAACCTTGGCATCTAGAAAAAATTTAGCATCTTTCTAGATTTTATACAGAAATATTACAAGATTCGTTCTCATACTGACATAAGAACTAGGTTATCACCCGATTGAATATTGCATGGCACCTGAACATAAATTTATAAATGAATTTACTACATGGACTAGATTATACGGTTAGCATCAATATAATCAATGGTTGGGGATAATGCGCAGATCCAAGTAGAGGAGCAGTTCCAACAGTAGCAAGTTTCAATTAGGAGGAGACATACATGGCGGAAACAACGCATGATTATGCATCCTACTGTCCACTCCACCCAGAGAAGACTTGACCTAGAAACCCGTGGATTAGATCAAATATAAACAGGGGGATTGAAAAAAATATGGAGGAATTCAACAATATACATGAAATTTGTAGAGTCGGCCAAGCATTTTGTTCCTTTGTGATAAAAGATTCACTACAGAAAATGGCAGATCTCCTCATTGGCTACCCGTACTAATTGAGAGCAGTCAGGAAAAGATTAAACATGTCCGCCATACCTTTATTTAACGCCATTCAACAATGGTGAGAGGAAAATCGGATCTTCATGAGGATGCTGCCTACGGATCCTTTATTCTTCCGAAACTGATCCTACGATCTGGATCTTGATTTGCAGATTGGGTATGAGAGAGGGAGATGAACAGGAGAGAGAACGTGGATGAGGAAATAATGAGAGCGGTTCCCTTTTTGCCTCACGGTGGTGAGCACTATTTTATTTCAGCGGGCTAAAATTTCAACTTTTTATGGTTGCGGGCTTAACCTTTATTGTTGAGGAGGTTTTCTATCAGTAGTTAAAGATTTTATGGTTGCGGATGATTTTTTTTATTGTTGTGGGTGATTGCCGGCCAAAAAGCTCCTGAAAGTTGATTGGGTGCCGTGGCGGGGTGCTAAATAAGTTATTTAGCACCCTAGGTGCTAAATAGAGTACCTATATATATATATATATATATATATATATATATATATATATATATATATATATATATATATATATATATATATATATATATATATATATATATATATATATATATATATATATATATATATATATATATATATATATATATATATATCTATATATATATATATATATATATAGGAAGCTACTTTCCTACTCTCGGGAGTAGTTACTCCCTAATTTTCCTATACACGTCCAGGCTGAGGGGGCATCCCACCATCAGGGTAACGGGTTGGAAGAGGACCCGATTAGGTGGCGTGGGAACAAACCAGATGAGGTGGGTATGCCTCGATGTATTTCTGATTTTTTTTTTACGTAGGCTGAAAATGATTCGATAACTCACATGTGTATCGGACTGTTGGCTCTCGTCATGATTCTCGGTTGGTTAGCCAGCCAATTAGCAACATCCTCTACTTTTTTGAAGAGAGTATGCGTACATACTTTTTATGAGGGTGTGCACACATACTATTTTGAAAAAAAAAAAGAGTATGCGTACATACTAATCTGGGAAGAGTATGCATACATACTAATCTGAGAAGAGTATGTGTACATACTATTTTGAAAAAAGAGTTTGTGTACATACTAATCTGAGAAAGAGTATGTGTACATACTAATCTGTAAAGAGTATGTGTACATGCTAATCTGAGAAAGAGTATGTGTACTAATATGTGAAGAGATGTGTGTATTATACTACTTTCAAGTCGCCGTCTATCAGAAGTAGAAAACAAAGAATACAATTGGTACACATTATTTGGGAAAGATAGAATATGAAATTAAAAGCCATCTTTCTCGTCGGATATGTGTATGTGTACATACTTTTATTGGAGGTATGTGTTCATACTAAAGGCAAGGAAAACAGAGTATGCAAGTAATCTACAGGGTTTCAGCATACGAAAGTGTAGTAGGGCCTAAGAAAAATTTAGTATTTCTGATCTGAAATTTAGTACTCCTACAGAAGCATTCTAGACTTCTAGTGCTTCATCCATGATGATCTGATCACAAATTCTCAATGGGAAGTGGCTCTGCTCATTCTCTCTGTAGACTGTAGTGGGCCTGAAAATTCCAATGGTTCACTGAGTATGTCAATCAATCGAAATGCCACAAAAACAACCAATACTTTAAATGACATGGGTTCTCGACTTTCGAGCACCTGGTGTGCAACTCCAGATACTGCTGCAACCCTAATACACCTAAGATGCAGAACAAATCTAGTACAACATCTGAGGAACGGGCAAAATAACAACAAGAATCTAGCTGGCCAGAGATGTACCTTGATGCTGGTTCCTCTACAGGCTACAGGCAGAGTCGTGCATCCATTTTAAACCTAGATTAACCTTCTTGCTGAGGATCTGCGTTAACCAAATATAATGTATATATCTTAGAATGAAAGCAATTTCAAGATCCAAGACCGAACTCACCTGACGTGGGTGTGCAACACCCAAAACTATTGTAACCAGAAACACCCGACTGAATAATTTGCTCAAGCACCTTACTTGCACCATGAATCCAGTTAAAAATCCGAAGAAATTAACACACCTGAGAGCCGCCGCAGCCGCCGTCGGGCCGACGGAACGGCGCACCACCTTATCGGGTCTGTCGCAGCATCACATGCCGCGGCGGTGTTGAACTTGCTGTAGATCAGCGCATGGGCGATCTCCATCCCACGGCGCCGCCGGCCGTTCCATGAAGATGCGGGGATACAAATTCTGATTCCAAACCAAAAACAATCAAACACTAATGGTCTGAGGAGACGTACGGTGAATAAGTGTCAAATCCTGAAACGTATGGACTGATACCCAATACTAGATTGGTATACGGGATTCAAGATTGGATTCTCACCTGCTGGACTCCCGTCGCAAGGACGACGAACTGGACCAAGACCTCACCGTCGCAAGGCAGAGGAACAGGTGCGCCTAATCAACGTCACACGAGCAGCAGAAATCGAAAGAAGCAATCGCCGTATCAGTGGCAGCAGCGGATGGAGGATTCGAGACGAACTCTGTCGCCGGAGACGAAGCAGCTCGTATGTGCCGATATTAGATGGATATGGATCTGACTAAATATTCGTTTGAACCCCAACAAACCTCTTGATATCTCAACGTCTGGATGGATAATGACGTCTGCAAAACACAATCCTGTTTTAATAATCCTGTGTATTTTGAATCAAATACGTATGAGGCAGTCCGAGGCAGCCATACGAGTAGAACCAGCCGCACAACGTCGCGCGCTGCATGCTGAGACCCGTTAGTAGTGGCGGACCCGGTTAGGTTGCTGTGTTTGGTTGTCAGTGAGAGGGAGAAAAGTGGGAGTAACTACACCCGGGAGTAAAATGGATTTTCCCTATATATATATATATTTAAAAAAAAAACATACTCAACAGCCATCGGCTGCCGAGGAACTTGGAACCGGAGCCATCCATTTTCAGCCTTTTCTTAGTAAGAACGAGAGGGGGGCACCAGCAAAAGATGCACGGTTCTTTTTGAGCTCATGACCATGGACATGAGCGTTGAGCCGGAGTCGCTACCAGGTGTGCCATTGCCATGGCACAGGGTCCTAGGATGAACTACAACCCGCCATATCGGCAAGCTGACAAGGTTTTCGTTCGACACACGTGAACGACGTGCCGGATCGGCAGAAAGAGGGACGGCAAAGTGGTTCCAGAATTCTTCAGTGCTCTATATTACCGTACCAAAGTACTCGTTTGAATTTTGATATTAGGAATCAGGGTAAGCTTTATACTGGATTAGTAAAATTGTAAGTTATGCTCTTTTTTCTTTGCTAGTGTAGAGTATTCATATTGTACTTAATTAACTAGACTTGTTCTCGTTTTTAATGGGATGTGGATGAGGTTTCAGCCCTGCTGTTTCCAAATTTTTGTGACTGATTGAAACATTAATAGAAGCACGAATACTATTCAGATTATACCATTTTGATAACAAGCAGGAGGATGCTCCTTTTTTACGGAGCCAAGTTTGTGTGGTAGGGACTAGGACTGGATACGGTTTGAGCAAACCGGAAATGAAACCGGTTGCAGGTACCACAACTGGTTGGATACTAGATGAACAATGCCCGCGGTTCTTTGAATACTGACCACTTTCATTGCCTGTTTCTTCGAACGGTGGATGAAACCCCTGGCAGGGACCAAAACAAGGGCAGCATGTGTCTATATGTATAGCCACCTAAAAAATCTATAAAACGAAGACTATACTGTGTGCAAGCTTGGCACCCTGTCCAGACTACCTTCGCACTGAAAAGGATCCAAACGGTGTACTCATCCTACCATGTGGATGTGGGTGCGGTTGCGTGATGGGAACATAAGTAAATGAGGACAGCAGGGTAAAAACCATTCCTCCTCGGTTCTCCCCCAATCTTACAAAACATCATCTAATTTGACATGGAGGAGTAGAACCCAAAGTTCCTCACAATTTATATCATCTAATTTAATTCAAAGTTCATCTAATGGACTCTCTCTCTCTCTCTCTCTCTCTCTCTCTCTCTCTCTCTCTCTCTCTCTCTCCCCATTCACAACTAAGGCCCTGTTTGGATACAAAATATTTTTAAAGTTTTGTAAGAATACTACAGTTTTGTAAAATACTTTGGTTTTGAGAGGTATTGAAGTGTTTGGATGTAACAAGTTTTGCAGTTTTAAAAACCATGGTATTGGTAAAAGTGAAGCCATTTTGGAGTTTAAAAAACCCCACTCATGACCTCTTTTTGCTTGGCATTGGCTTTTAAAACCATGGTTTGTTAATACTTCAGTTTTGAAAAACTACATCACCCAAACAGGGCCTAAGAGGATTCATGCCATTCAAAATTTATCTTGAAATATACGAATTTCTAGCAACTAAAAAGGCCCAATTAACATCACGTGTCATTTGAGTTCACATGCATACATGTTTTTTAAGTGGAATTGCCAATGAATTTGTGTGACTTCTTGTTAGAGTTTCTACTATAATTATGAGCACATGCATCTTTTCTTTGAAACATTGAATTGTCTTAACTTTTTCAGAAATCGTTATGTTTGTGGATGGAGGGGGTATGACAATTTAGGGGCTGTCTAGGACTAGAACGTCCGATCGATGTCAATCATCATAGGCATGTGGGACCATACTACGATCCATCATACATAAAGCATCATTCTGCTCTTTAAATTCTAAGCAAATGACTAGGTCACAGTGAAATATGTGGTTGACTACACGTAATTTACAGATTTTGTTTGTGCACTGCCATCTGAGTCCTATATCTACCATGAGCCATGAGATGGTGTACTTATAATGGTGCCATCAGATGGTGTACTTATAATGACAAAATGCGAACATTTGTCAAGGAAAATTGTCAAAGTGTTGGAAAAAACTGAATTTGTAAACGTGGCCTTGCCTTGTGCCCTTAAGAAACCCGTACGAGGTTCTTGCATCGCCCAGTACTATACAGAACTACTGTTTATATCATCATAGTATTCATATGGCATTGATTGTACGAAAAATAAAGTCAATAAGTTGTGCCGTTCAGTATGATGTATGTTAGCCATCGTTCTACTTCATGGGCGAAGTATAAGAAGACTTGCTAGGAACAAGGTTTACAAAACCGACGGTAACCGCTCGGTTACCGCGGTTACCGGACTAACCGGTCCGGTCCGGTTAGTCCGGGAGCCCGGTTTCAAAATTTAAAATTTAAATTTTTTTGGAAATTTGAAAAATTTTGAAATAAAAAATATGTAAATAAACTAGAAAGAATTTGCAACACATTGGTGGAAGAAGATCACAAAAATTCGTTGATTTGAAGGGGCAAAAAAATCAGGAAACAATTCTGGGCGAGAAGAAAAGAAAAAAAAAAAAAACTTACCTTATCCTCTTCCACCGACGCCCCAGTCGGTCTCCTCGCTCCCTCTCGCTCGCCAGGTCCACCCTCCGCCGCGCGCCGTGGCGATTCGCCGCCGGAGGCGCTCGCCGGGCCAAATCGACGGCCGAATCGCGACTTCAACGCGGTAACCGAGCGGTTCCGGTCGGTTACCGACCGGTTCGCCGCGGTTACCGACGTCAGGCGCGGCGGCGTCTGGGACCGGCCGTCGGTTTCCCTCGGCTAACCGAGTAAACCGGCCGGTTAGCCGACGAGAGACCGCGGTAACCGACGGTAACCGGTCGGTTTCTTCCGGCGAGGTGAGTTTTTCTTCTCTTTTTTTTTTTGTTTTCATTTTTTGCATTACATTGATCTATTGTTATTGTAGTGATGCAACTTAGGGATTGTGAAATTAGTGATGCAATGTTGGATTGCTATATAAAGGATTGTGAAACTAGTTTGTAGACAATTTAAATCGAATTTATTGATGTGTAAAGTGGCAATGTAGGATTTACAAATTGGTTGTTATATGTGCATTGCTTGTATAGGTACAAGAAGAACATGTCAATTGTGTTAAGAGTACATTGCACATACTATATGTAGTGAACTGTGGATGTGATTTTGTTGCAGGCACGATGGGTGATCGTGATAAAGATAGTGTATGGGAGCATGGTGAGAATAGGGTTCCCGGATGGATATGCAACTATTGCAAGTTAGAGAGGAAGGGGGGTGGCGCCACAAGGTTGAAGGAGCACTTAGCAGGACGTGGAAGTAATGTGGTGCATTGCATGTTCGTTCCGAAAGATGTTTGTGACTACTATCGGCGTGAGATAGATAGAACTAAAGAGAGGACTAAGGAAAGAAGAAGGGATAAAATAAGAGCAGAGGACATTGCTAGAGAGGGAAATATGAGCACCGATGAGGAGGACGATGAGTTGCAAGCTGCCATGCATGCTTCTCGAGAACAACATGAATATGAGACGCGTTCACGTGCACACGGAGGGCAATACGAGCACGGTGCGGGTTCATCTCAGGGAGGGGGCAGCAAAAAAAGTGGTGGGCTCATGGGGATGCTTAGAAAGTCATTATCAACGAGGGAAGGTGGAGCCATTGTATGCATTTCTTCGATTTGCAGATCAGGATAAGTCTCCAAATTTGAGTGAGGTCCTCCTAAAGTTTCACGTCATGCGCAATGCGCTTGAAAGTTATTTCCACAATGATCGACAAGAGTTCAATCGTTACATGGCTGTTATCAACCCTAGAATGGGTGACATTGCAAACGAGAGTTATGTCAATGCAGGTAAAGACCCACTACATTTCCGTAACTTAGTAACCATCATGTAATTGTCTAACCTCGACTATATTTTACAGCTGCAGCTTTGCACCCAAAGACCCACTATGCTTTTGCGGCCGGCACCACTCTCTTAGCTGATGTGAGAGAGGCTTTCGAGTTCATGACGGACACTGAGACATGTGCGGTGGCACTCAATGAATTAGAATTCTTTAGAAGAAAGCTGGGTGACTTCTCTAAGGACTTGGCGCGGCAGATGGCAGTTGACAATAAGACTTCTCCAGGTGAGGCATACTTGCTATGACCTTGTGTCATTTCAGATGTAATGTGGTAATGGTGTTACTTATGATGTTGTAACTTGTTGTAGCTCAATGGTGGGCTATGTTTGGTCGTGAAACACCGACACTACAGAGGCTTGCAATGCGCTTAGTCTCTCAGTGTTGTTCGTCCAGCGGATGTGAGCGCAATTGGAGTACATTTGCATTGATCCACACCAAGGTCCGCAACCGGTTGACGCACCAGAAGCTTCAGAAGTTGGTCTATGTGAACTATAACCTTCGCATTCGCTTGAAAGAAGCTGGACTATACAAGCCACCAGAAGATGATCCTTTTGATAAGCTCATGGAGCTTACATTGCTTGATGAGAGTAATCCCATTAGAGATTGGATGGAGCATGGCCGGTCCAATGCCCCACCATTGCTTGATGAGGAAGCAACTGATAGTGACACCCCGATCCCTTCTGCTTTGGTGCTACAAGAAACAGAACAATTGGAAGGCATCAATATTGCTGACTCCATTGTTTCGTGGGCCGAGGACACCGTGGGCGACACACACATAGGCAAGAGGAAACACCAAACCACAACAAAGAGGAAAGGTAAAAAGCAGAAGAGGGTTGATACATCGGTGGTCGCTAGCGATGCCTCCACCGATGAGGATGGTAACAAGAGTCCTCCATCTGAGGGCGATGACGGTGGCAACACGACCGCCGCGGTACACACATCGCAGCCGCCACCTTCTCCGATCCGCTTTACAGGTACCGTTATAACACGTATCTTTCTTAACAGTTCATCATCTACATTGTTTACTAACTATTCACTACCATTTGCAGGTGAGACCTACTTCACTCATGCTACCCAGGATGAAGACCATGGCGCTCCTACCGAGAAGAGGACAACAATGCCGGGATCGGGGGACACAAGTAGGCAACATCGTCATGGCTACGGGAGTGAGTCCTCACACTCTTACGATTACCGCTATTACTCTCTTCCTGAATCAAGTGATACCTCAAGTAACTATGGACATGGAGGTAGTCATTGCTCAAATGATTATTACTCGTACTCTATTCCTGAAGTGAATCAGCAACCACGAGAAAAATGGGTCTTTGAGTGGGTAGAGCCTGAATTTTATAACATGTTGCTCTCACAATGGCAAACAAACCATGCTTGGAACAATCAAAGTTGGAGTGAGTTCAGGGCACACTTGTTGGCTACACAAGGAATCCAGGTCATGTCAATTGATGAATACAACGCCATGAACAATCCCCAATCCGACGTCATATGGTCGTGAGATGTATCCAAAACTATGTTCTATGTTAAATTTCGTCAACAACTATGTATCGGACAATTTATGTTGGACTTTGTATGAATTGTGGTATATTGTATGAATTGTGGTATGTTGTATAAGGTTCATTGGTGCAATATTTCATGAATTCTATGTTCTCAATGTCTGATAACCATTATTAGAATATTTCATCAACGTTCATGCCAAAATTTCCAATTTTTTGAGCCTATTTTACCAATTTCCAGTGAAACCGACGAAACCGAGAAAACCGGTCGGTAAACCGAGCAAACCGACCGGTTACCGAAGAAACCGGTCGGTAACCGAGATTTTGAATTCAAATTTTGAATTTTGAATTTTTGTCCGGTTTCCGACCGGTTACCGCGGTAACCGGTAAAACCGGTGTTACCGGTCCGGCTCGGTCGGAACGGTACCAGCGGTTATGTAAACCTTGGCTAGGAAACAATCTCCTCAAGGTTACCACCAGCACAAACGGGAGTGACTAATAATGGCACATGCGGAAGCCGGGGGGTCTTTACCGGTGCCAAATGTGCAGGCACTTGAACATACATACGAGCAGATCCCTGAAAGGTACATCACGGTGGAAGAAAGCGCCAAGGAGGTTATCGGTGGTCTTGACATCTCTTCTGCAATTCCAGTCATCGATCTCAAAAGGTTGCTGGATCCAGAGTCATCCAAAGTAGAGTGTGCGAAGCTTGGGTCTGCCTTTGAGGACTGGGGCTTCTTTCAGGTATATAAAACTATGCTGTGGGCATTGAAGAAATATGTGTATATGCAAATTCATAGTAAGATTTTTATAACATCATATTAATTAGTTCGATTTTAACTAACCAATGTCACAGAATATCGATGTTTAATAACTCTGTTAGTAAGACATAGCTATCTTAGTCTGAATTAGCAGAGTAATATATAGAATAAACTTTCTTGATGCCAATAATCGCAGCTTATCAACCATGGTGTGCCAGACGAAGTGATCCGCAACTTCAAGAACGACATAACTGGATTCTTCATACAGCCACTGGAAGAAAAGAAGGTGTACTCGATGGTACCAGGCAACCTTGAAGGGTATGGCCAGCATTTTGTTGTTTCCGACAACCAAAAACTGGACTGGGCAGACTTGTTCTACCTTATGCTCCGTCCACGTGATTCAAGGGACATGAAGTTCTGGCCTAGTAACCCTCCATCTTTCAGGTCTGCTGCCTCAACTCTCGCACCATGAACCTTGCATAATAATTATATATGGTATACGTGGGCACTTCGCTCCTTTATTGAACTGCAGCCTTGCATGATAATTCTTGACAGGAACTCCCTAGATAGTTACTCTTCTGAGACAGCAAAGGCGGTATCGTGTTTGTTGCGGTTCCTGGCCATGGACATGGGCGTTGAGCCAGAGTCTCTCCAGGACATATTCAAAGGCCAGCCTCTGAGCATGCGGATGACCTACTACCCGCCGGAAGCGCTTCCTGAAATCCATGAAGGCCATTGAGCTGTACCGCGACCTGCCATCCCTCACAAGCTCTGAAAGAGGGCCTACAGTCGCGTCGTGGCGTGGGTGGTGGAACACGGCCGCTGACATGCGTTCTCTGGTGGGGTGCACAACGGCCCTGTGCTCAATGCTTCTGTATTTACCATTGCTTAAAATCTGCAAGATCGACAACCCAATGTAAACGGTGCCTAACAGCATCACCAGTTATTTAGCGGCATCAACGGCGGAACAGAGTGAACAACATGAATGTTCAGTGCTCACATATTGTGATGTACTGGCAGTCTTTGAAAACCTAACCTCGAGTATGTCACCACAGTTGACGATGAATGCACCATCGAGGGCGTTTACCGCGATCCACTTGCCATCCTTCCGGATCTGCAACCCCTGCACGTCGTTCACCTGGAGTAGCAGCGTCAAGCCGGTTCCATCAGTGTGCGGCGACAGGCCTACCACCTTGTCAGCCTGCCTACAAGGCGGATAGTAGGTCATCCGCAAGTTTTGAGGTTGGCCTCTGAATATCTCCAGGAGAAGCTCCGGCTGGACGCCCATGTCCATCGCCAGGAACCGTAACAAGCAAGACACCACCTTTGCTGCCTCAGAGGAGTACCTATCTATAGAGTCCCTATCAAGATTCAAGAGTTAACATGAAAGGATGAGGTTAAAAAGAAATTTGGAATGAAGTGGTTGATATAAAGATTCATGGGCAACACTGTGGTCTGTGGTTGTGAGCTTAAGCAGACCTGAAAGATGCAGGGGTATTAGGCCAGAACCTCATGTCCCTTGAATCGCTCGGACGGAGCACAAGACTCAACATATCTGCCCAGTCCAGTTTCTGGTCCTCCGAAACAACAAAAAGCTGACCGTATCCTTGAAGATTGCCAGGTACCATTGAGTACGTCTTCTTTGCTTCGAGTGGTTGTTTGAAGAACTCAATCATGTCGTTCCTGAAGTTGTGGATCACTTCCTCTGGTAAACCATGGTTGATGAGCTGCAGTTTTTTCCACAAAATCGTAAAATACTCAACTATATTGTATCTTTTGGTTAAAGTACTCGTAAGCTAGCTATCCTGCCATCCATCTATACCAAACTGAACCTGCTCGAATTCGGGCCCAAGCCTCTGATTTTACTATGTAAGAACATAAATTCAGACTAGCCACTATGGATGTGCAGCCTCTTAGCTTTATGTACCTGAAAGAAGCCCCACAGCTCACAGGCAGATCCAAGCTTCGCACATTCATCTTTGGACGATCGCGGATCCAGCAACTTGTTGAGATCAATGATCGGAATTGCAGAAGAGGTGTCGGGGCCGTCGACGATGACCTCCTCAGCGCCCTCTTCCTCCCTAATATACCTTTCAGGTACCTGCTCCTCTGACGTATTGTAAGCAATGTTCTAAATAGCCGGCTATATCCACCTGGAGAGACAAAGGGCTAAGCTAAACTCCGTTTAGCGCTAAGCCTTATAGCCCGCTATACCACCGCTATAGCCGATTAAATCCGCTAAATTAAGGTGATTTAGCCGGCTAAATGGTAGTGCGGTGTAGGCATAAAGCTTTTCATGACGTCTGAAACTTTAAAAGATGATTTAACCAACTAAATGAAGATGTTTAAAACTATGAATGATGATACAATGAAGGCATGAAGGCATAGTCCTATTTTAGCCTATAAAATTTTTTTGGTATCATGTTTTATGTCTAATTATTTACTAATTTTTAATGGTATTGTGAAATCGCTAAATGGGCTTAACTGTGGCTATAGCCTTTCTTAGTCTTTGTGGACATCAACCGCTAAAGGTCTTAGCCCGCTATTTAAAACATTGATTGTAAGTTTGTGCAAGTGCCTGAACATTTGGTACTGGCAGATATCCTCCGGCTTCGGCGTGCGCCATTTCTTGGTATCATGTTTTATGTCTAATTATTTACTAATTTTTAATAGTATTATGAAATCGCTAAATGGGCTTAGCTGTGGCTATAGCCTTTCTTAGTCTTTGTGAACATCAACCGCTAAAGGTCTTAGCCCGCTATTTAAAATATTAATTGTAAGTTTGTGCAAGTGCCTGAACATTTGGTACTGGCAGATATCCTCCGGCTTCGGCGTGCGCCATTACGATCTCTCGCTCGCAATGGCGCTAGTGATAACAGTTAGGAGCTAGCTCCTTTCACAACCGAGCAAGACCTGGCCCCAGTGAAACTGAACCACCCATCCGTGACCCGTTCGTCTGTCGCCTATTGAAACGATTTCAGCAACGTCGCCGTCTGACCCCGATGGCTCTGCTCGTCTTGGTGCAAATATCCTCTAGATTTATCGCGCGCGAGGGAGGGATGCCATCTGACGGCGACCCCTACCTCGCCGGAAAGCAATGGCCTCACCGTCCCCTTGCGGTCAGCGAGCTTTCGATCGGTTGCTATCGAGCCCTGATTTCTCGGCAATTTTCTTTGGGAGTTTTTTTTTTAAGTACAAAGTACAACTCGGACGTTTACAACGCACGCACACTCACCTCTATGAACACACATACGCAAACCCTATCCCTATAAGCATCTTCGAAGACTATGCCGGCACATCCTAGATATTGACGAAGTCACCACTGACGCCTCGCTGTCGACAGGAGCATATCGCTTACCACTGAAAGCACAATGCTGTTAAATCCTAGAAAATTCGCTTCCACGAGGAGTCGAACTCAAGACCTGAAATGTTACTGAGGCTCTTGTAACTGCTAGGCTACATGCCCTTTCGCATTTTTTTTGGATGGGAGGTGTTAACGACTGCAGCTTGGTTGAATGCTGAGGCCTTTGCCTCTTGTAATTCTGGAGCAGGCCCTGCTAGTTTTTCTTGTTGACCCGTCGGCGCATATGCAGCAGCTTGTATATGGGCCTATCACAAAAAAGCTGGAGGCGCATATGCAGCAGTTTGTATATGCAGACTACACTGCTGGTATTAAAATATCTTTCTGTATTCCTCAAAAAAAAAAATTAAAATATCTTTCTGTGGTTCAAAGGTACACTGATTTGCCATTCCTTTCCTGCAGGTTGTGTAGACAGTGTACTTCGTTTCAATTTTCCAATAGGGCGTGACACAATTTTAAATGATATCCTTTGTATTAGAAAGATGTAGGAAATTAACATATCTAATAGATATATAAAACCCAAACCTTTCACAACATCAGGTTTGTGGGGTAGCACAAAGCATTACAATACTCACCATACAATACATCAAGCATCCACCTTATTCACTGCTTTATATGGTATATATAGCAGTAGGAACAGTGCATATCTAGTCATACATAGTCAAGCACTAATTTCTCAAGCTCTCGAGGTGGTCCCTTCCATCAAGCTTTGCCGCAAAGTAACCCTTAACAAAATCCATGTAACTGATCGAGCTATACCGCGCTACACCGTCTTTCTTCATAAGCTCTGGCAGAGGGCCGACGGTCGCATCCTGGCAAGGCTGGTGGAACAGTGCCGCTGACATGCGGGCCTTGGTTGGGTGCACCAGGGCCCTATGCTCAACGCTTTTGTATCTTCCATTGCTTAGAATCTGCGTATGCTCAACAATCATGTGTAAACAAACACTAATGACCATTCGTCACTAGTTTAATAGCATCAGCGAACAATTAGATCAACTTCAACGTCTAGTGTCTGCCCAACATGATGTAGACATTAAGCTGATGGGCACACGTACTTATCTCAAGGGCGTGTTCGGCGTTTTAGAGTCTAAAATTTAGAGGGGTTTAAACACAAAAAATCTTGTCTTAAATAAAGTTTAATTACAAAACTAACTGCAGAACCCCCCCTCTAAATCGCGAGACAAATTTAACGAGGGTAGTTAAGCCGTGATTAGACGATATTTACTGTAGCATCACTGTAGCAAAACATAGATTAATTAGGCTCATTAGATTCGTCTCGTAAAGATGTACCCATCTGTAAAAAGGTTTTGTCATTAGACTTTATTTAATACTCCTAAATAATAAAATTCTCTTTAGAGTTAAATTTTAGAGGGGTCTAAACGGTGAAACGAACACACCCCAAGTATGTCGCCGCAGTTGATGATGAATGCGCCATCAACGGCGTTTACAGCGACCCATTTGCCATCCTTTCGGACCTGCAGCCCCTGTACTTCATTCACCTGGAGTAGCAGAGTCAGGCCCGTTCCATCAGTGTGTGGCGACAGGCCCATCACCTTGTCAGCCTGCCTGCAAGGCGGGTAGGGGTCCGGATCCTCTGAATCTATCCTTACCTATGTTTTTGTAGATGGGGCCCGCGCCCTGTTACTGTTATACTGTTGCGAAGGCGAATTTTCGACTTGGCTGCCATCGCTGGCTTCGCACACGCCCAGATGCATCCAGCGCCCTCATCCATTTTCCTCCCCTCCCGTTTCTTTTTCCAGAATGCTCTGCACCGCCGAGCCGCTCCCACCGTCCCCTCCGCTCCAAGTCTCCCACACGGCCACACCTGCGCCGCCGGCTCCACCGACCTCGCCGCCGGCAATGGCTTAGTCCATGGCCAACTCTCTCCTCTCAAACGAAGAAGATCCAGACAATGCGGGCCCGAGCCCTTCCGCTCCCCTATCTCTTTGCCTCCTCACGGCGTCCGTGAGGACCTTTCCGAGCTCACCGGCGCCCTCGCCTACCACTTCTTGGGCGTGGCCTCCTTCTTCGCGCTCGCCGCGCAGGATGGCGCTCCTCACCGACCGTACCCGGCTGAGATCGCTGGCCGTTTCCGCGCGGGCCTCGCGCTGCTCCCTATCAGCCGGGCCGTCGCGGATCTCTCGAAGATCACCTCCTCGCTGCTCTGGTCTGGAGCTGGATGGGGCAGAGGCGGCCGCTGGCGTCACCGAAGAGGTTATTGCCTTCGCGCGGGATGCCACCATGCGGCCTGAGCTCTGGCTCGACCTCCCCCTCCCCGACGACACCGATTCTGAAGGTTCGTGCACTTCACTGTCCTTTGCCTTTAATCTTGATTACGATGTGCTAATTATATATTGGCCCTTGCACTATTGATTTGAAATGCAGATTTCGACATTACTGCAAGACCACGTCACATGAGTGAGGGCTAGCCGTGAGAGCTTGGCGCCGGAGCTAGCTAATCTGAGGATCGAGCCACATGAGCACGGACTGCTTCTGGATGTTGTACATCTTGCTGCTGCGTCCTAAGCTCAGGAAGGAGGATGCCGAGATACTGTCTACTGCGCAGGTGATTTGCCTTTACTGATTTAGTTTATGTGCTAAGCTGACTCACATATTCATTGATGTCCACCTACTTACCTCTGATTTGGCCCTGAAATCTAGCTGTTGAATTGTTTCCCCAGCAATTTTAATTTTAGCTGCCCATAAAGAGTATATGGTTGGCAGTGACCGGCTGCAAAGAGTTTGCACTTTGCGGTGTCGTTATGCTGTTTATGCACATATTGTTCTGTTCTGGTGCCATCATGTAAAGTTTAAGGTTATAGCTGCTTACCAAAAGCTTCAGGAGCGTTGTTTTTCATGTTTGGTTCTTGACAATATTCACAAATTTCCTACTGTGATGGCATCAGAATGGAACTATAATCTGTAGATGACTGTTTGCTACATAACTATAATTCACATTTTCTTTTTGAGGCGTAACTTATGCATTAATTTAATTTGCAGCATCGTACACCCCAAATGATTGGTTGATTTATGTCGTGCTGAAGGTAGCTCATCACTGTTGTTCAACAGTTCTAGCAGGCTTTTCTGATGTCGATGAATCAGAATAGCACAATGTAGGTATTTTTTTTTTCCATCAACATTTTTATGTAAATAATAATCATATAAGTTTTATTGTGGGACTGTTAAGCTCTTCAGATGTATGATACTGCTGCTGCTGCATCAGTTTTGCTTTCCCCTTATAGCAATAGTCCTCTGACATTATTGTGGGACATGTTTTGTTCCTCTTCAGATGTATTCTATTTCCTTGGGTGGACTTAGCTCCAGCAAATTGCTATCTGGGATCTTGCAGAACCCTCTACAGCTCTTAGCACATCAATTGATTCACTGTTTTTAGGTTTGTCAGTCTCTTGAGGTTTGTCAGTCTTTAGCGGTTGTGATCAATTATATATTTTAAGCCACCTATTGCGAATTGCTGTCAGTTTAGTAACTTTGTGCTTCTAATTGTGTTTCTTAATTTTGAACAGCTACTATGTCTGTTGTGGTGGCTCTATGGGTGAGCAGTAACATCGGTGAAACTATGGGTTTGCATTATGAAAGGTTTTTAAATAGATAGCAAGAGCATAAGAAAGGGGCTGAACAGCCATATCATCCTAGACACTTGGACCGTTTGACAGCATAGAAATGCGGGAGTACTTGAAGGGTCATCAAGTATCGAGAAGGCCTTAGTTTAGGACGTCTGGAGAGTCGAGCTAATTAGTTCCTCTCTACTTTTCAGTGGGTCGTGCTTTTGTGTTTGTTTTTTTTCCTTTTTGTTAGTCTCTGATATGTGATTGTCGGCCCTTCTTGCTTTGGCCCTGGCAAGGAGGGTCTAGATTGTACTATGGACCACTATTTTCCCTATAATACAACAATACACATCTCTCCTATGTGCATGTATATGCATTTGTTGGCCAAATAAATAATTGTCATGGATGGGGTTTTTCTTCTCGAGCGTGTCCCTGGATTCATGTGGGTGTTCATTGACCTTATCATAATTTTGAGTATCCTTTTGTCAATATGGTGGCAAATTCTGTGCAGTAAACTTGCTTGAATGTTTAATTCTGTTATTGGTGAAGTCGGAAAGACCAGTCCAGGTACAATTGTTACTTGGCAATATCTTTGCAGTACTGAAGTTGCTCTTGCTTCCTTCAGATCTATGTTCTTTGGGTTGTCTTTTGTTATAGTCCATTCATTTTCTTTATCTAAAATAATTCATTGATTTCGTCGATATGGTTGATAGAGGATATATGTGTTTTGTGAATCTACTTCTAATTTTATTGCATTCATCCTAAACTTTGCATGAGAATAATAGGAAAAATGGTTGATAGTTTGTTGGTTAGACTTGGACAGGTCACTTATTCACCGTCTTACTAATTTTCACGTGTTGATTCAGTTGCTAGCTACCAGAGAATTTCATTGGAAAGTTTTAAGATTAAAGGGGATGATCAATCATCTATGTTGTGTTTAAATAGATGTCTACCTGAAATTCTGAATAATTTGTCTACCATTCTAATTATTCATCCAAACTGCAGTATTTTTTTTTTCAGAGATTGTAGATCTAATTTGTCCAGCATTTACTTCAAAGAATTTTTCACATTAATTTGGCAGCCCGGGGCAACGCCCGGGGTTCCTGCTAGTTAGTGTTATCCTTCTTCTCGGCCAAGCTTGACGGCAGGGGCCTCATCGAGAGTTTAAGGAGTTAGCTGGCTACCATGCGGTAGAAATGAATTGTGGTTTTTTTTTTTTTTGAGATGGAAAGACTCTTCCATTAACCAAGAGGTGCCGCAGAATCGCGAGCAACCATCGTCTGAATACAAACTGGTAGGCTATCCAAAATAGGATTCTCGCCTGACCGACACTCATATCCTAATGCCGCTAGTTCATGGGCTACAGAATTACAAGACCGAGGTTTAAATGTAACATTTGCTTCAATAAAATCAGACTTCAGCATATGGGAAAGATGATCTACGAGACCAGCAGCAGCACTTTGACGGAAAGAAGACGACATGGCCGCCTGTTTCACCAGCAAGGCATCAGTTTCGATGATAACATGCCCCATGCCGAGATCCCTCGCTGCACTTGCTCCCTGAAATGAATTGTGGTTGATAAAGCATTTGGACCTTTTTCTAATTCTTAGACACTTCGTGGGCTGAAGTATGTGTTCCATGTGGCTACTCCTACTTGCCTGCTGTTTTGGTCTGCCTCTTCCTTTACAAGCATTTTTAATTTTAATCAAACTCAAACTTTTAAAAATTATTTTAATAAAAAGTATATATTATGATAATTATTTTAGTATGAAACTAGCAAAACTATTGTTGTCTTGTCACTATTAAATTAGTTATTGATATTAGCAGTCAAAGTGAAGAATGTTTGACTTTGATTTAAACAAAAAAAATACTGATACTTTCTACAGTATGAGTAAGAGTGTGTTTGGTTGTGTTGTGGCTGTGAAAAAACTGTTGTGGGCTGTGAGTTGTGAAAAAAGCCAGAAGCCTGAGGAAATGATTGTGGTTTGGTTGAAATGATTGTGGATGTGGAAAAGCTGTTAAATGACTATAACGCCTCTGGATGTCTGAGGAATAGTTTATATGGAAATTGATTGTGAAACTCTGCCCTGTTTCGATATTATTAACATGTAAATAACCATTTTAGAATAGGAATATTAAATATTTTAAAAGTGTTGCACCCACCTTTAACATTTGGTCTACATAAAAACAACGATAGCATTACACAAAAGACTCTAATTGATACAAATATCCTCTAACAACATAAGTATCTTCCTCTCACCCTAACCAACGCATGAGATGTCCTATTACGAATGTTATTCATGGTATCCTCATTCTCCCCATCTACATTCTCATCTCCTTGTGTTCCTATTGTGCCACATGTGGCGAGTGGTAGGTACTGCTCATCTGCATCACATCAGGCGAACTCCTTATCATTCAAGTCGTTGTCCTGAATAAAATGGTGCAATGCCATACAAGCTAGAATGATATGCTTCTGAGTACGAATAGGAAAGCTTGGTATGCCCTTCAAAATGCGCCACTTCTGCTTCAAAACTCCGAAAGCCCGCTCAATGACATTTCTAAGGGATGAATGGCAGAAATTGAACATCTCGTACTTCCCTTGTGAAGGACGCCCAGAAAGAGCCCGAAATTTTGGTATATGGTACGTGCTTCCTTTGAAAGGGCAAGATATCCAATTCGGTTTAGATAATCAGAGTCGACAAGATAATATTTTCCTATAAAACCAAATCAACAACAACAAATGTAAATAGATGACATCCTCTCGCCTATTGCCTGTTGTTTTGCCGAAGGGGAATGGGGAAGGAGGAGAAAGAATGAACCATTACGTACATTAGCAGTGCCAGTGGATAATTTTCTCCATCTTTTCGCTCCCACAGCCGCAGAAAACACGTCGCCCCCTGCTGTGAACTTTGGCCTAGGTGAAAGCTGTTTTTTTCGGACGAACGGGAAAGACAGCCGAGTCCTTTGGTTGGCTGTCGACTTTTAAGAAAGCAAAAGGAGGTAACAAAAATAGAACCAAACAGACCCTAACTTTATACATCTTGGGGGTTAGAAATCAGCATTCGAGGCTTAAAGGTTCACAATTTCATAGGCATGTCATCTCTAGTAATCCAAACGACTGGAATGAAAACAAACCGGTATATATAGTTGGGATTAGCATGAACTTAAAGTAATGTTGTCATTCGATCACTACAGGTTCATGATCTTAAATATATCCAACTAGAGAAATAGGTGTCAAAAATTACCAAAGAAAGTTGTCTTTCTTTTTGGAAATTATTCTTTTTACGCCGCAAAAGAATTTTCTTTTCTTTTTCCCCTTGCATATCATAATTCATGAACATATCTTCTCCAATGACAATTACATAGGAAAATGTTTTTTAGAATGCTAAATAGACGCATAGAATGAAGTTCTACCTGGTGCATAATCTTCATAGCTTTTAGTTCAGATTATTGTATACTTTATTGTTTTATTCAGTGGGGATTTGGGATGTAATCTACAACCTCATGCCTGGTCCAGAATTACAAGAGGCAAACTTATATGGCCCTCAGCATTCAACCAAGCTGCAGTCGTTAACACCTCGCAAAGAAAATCACGGAGAAATCAGGGCACGATAGCAACCAATCGAAAGCTCGCTGGCCGCAAGGGGATGCCGAGGCCGTTGCTTTCCGGCGAGGTAGGGATCGCCTTCAGATGGCCTCCCTCGCGCGCGCGCGATACATATGGAGGATATTTGCACCGAGACAAGCAGAGCCATCGGGGTCAGACGGCGACGTTGCTGAAATCGTTTCAATAGGCGACAGACGGACCGGACGAACGGACAGACGGATCACGAATGGGTGGTTCAGTTCCACCGGGGCAAGGCTCCACGGCCAGGTCTAGCTCGGTTGTGAAAGGAGCTAGCTCCTAACTGTTACTATCACACTATTGCGAGCGAGAGACCGTAATGGCGCATGCCGAAGCCGGAGGATATCTGCCAGTGCCAAATGTTCAGGCACTTGCACAAACTTACAACACGTCAGAGGAGCAGGTACCTGAAAGGTATATTAGGGACGAAGAGGGCGCTGATGAAGTCATCGTCGACGGCCCTGACACCTCTTTTGCAATTCCGATCATTGATCTCAACAAGTTGCTGGATCCGCGGTCGTCCAAAGATGAATGTGCGAAGCTTGGATCTGCCTGTGAGCAGTGGGGCTTCTTTCAGGTACATAAAGCTAAGAGGATGCACATCCATAGTGGGAAGTCTGAATTTTATTTCCTTGCATAGTGATAATCAGAGGTTTGTAACCGAATTTGAGCAGGTTCAGTTTTGTATAGGTCGATGGCAGGATAGCTAACTTACGAGTACTTCAACAAGAGATACAGTATAGTTGAGTAATTATGTTTTTTGTGGAAAAAACTGCAGCTCGTCAACCATGGTTTACCAGAGGAAGTGATCCACAACTTCAGGAACGACATGATTGAGTTCTTCAAACAACCACTAGAAGCAAAGAAGACGTACTCTATGGTACCTGGCAATCTTCAAGGATACGGCCAGCACTTCGTTGTTTCGGAGGACCAGAAACTGGACTGGGCAGATATGTTCAGTCTTGTGCTCCGTCCGAGCGATTCAAGGGACATGAGGTTCTGGCCTAGTAACCCTGCATCTTTCAGGTCTGCCTAAGCTCACTTCACAGTTTTGCCCATGAATCTTTATATCAACCACTTCATTCCAAATTTCCAAATTTCTTTTTAACCTCATCCTTTCATGTTAACTCTTGAATCTTGATAGGGACTCCGTAGATAGGTACTCCTCTGAGGCAGCAAAGGTGGTGTCTTGCTTGTTACGGTTCCTGGCGATGGACATGGGCGTCCAGCCGGAGCCTCTGCTGGAGATATTCAGAGGCCAACCTCAGAGCTTGCGGATGACCTACTATCCGCCTTGCAGGCAGGCTGACAAGGTGGTAGGCCTGTCGCCGCACACTGATGGAACCGGCTTGACGCTACTACTACAGGTGAACGACGTGCACGGGTTGCAGATCCGGAAGGATGGCAAGTGGGTCGCGGTAAACGCCCTCGATGGTGCCTTGATCGTCAACTGCGGTGACATACTCGAGGTATACCATAGTCAAGTTTTCAAAGACTGCTACATTACGATATGTGAGCACTGAACATTCATACTGTTCACTCTGTTCCGCCGTCGATGCTGTTAGGCACCGTTTACATTGGGCTGTCAATCTTGCAGATTTTAAGCAATGGTAAATACAGAAGCATTGAGCACAGGGCCGTGGTGCACCCCATCAAAGAACGCATGTCAGCGGCCGTGTTCCACCACCCACGCCACGATGCGACTGTAGGCCCTCTGTCAGAGCTTGTGAAGGATGGCGGATCGCGGTACAGCTCAATGGCTTACATGGATTTCAGGAAGCGCTTCTTCTCGGCCAAGCTTGACGGCAGGGGTCTCATCGAGAGTTTAAGGAGTTAAGTTAGCTACAATGCGGTAGAAATGAATTATTGACAAAGCATGTGGACTTTATTCTGACTCTTTCTTCTTGTAATCGTTGACTGAAGTATGTAACCCTTTATTTTTGTATTTGTTTTGCTGCTCCATGTGGGAATTTTTATCTGCTTCTTTCCCATTATCTTCGATTGTGAAGGGTTTGTGTTATATCGGTCTCTTCTCTCTCTTTTTTTTTTTTGAGGGTATTATATTGGTCATTTAAGGTACTTTGTTTTTTCTTATGGGCCTGTTTTTTTTTCATTTTGTTCAGTCAAATTTTAAAATCAATCAAGTAGAGACACATAATCTGTAGCGGAAAAGAAAAAAATGAGTGTGTTCTCACAGCGATGCAGTCAGTTTTCATTTCAGTCAATGAGCAAAGGAAGTGACTGATATTCTACTTCATTTCAGTGTTTTTTTTCCTACAGGACTATTATAGTGTTTCAGTCGTAACTAGGGCTATAACAGGACTATAAGATTGGAGAGGCCGAGATTTAAATAAAGAAACAATGCTATAGCTATGCAAATTCTCACAAAAGCAATCATTTATCGATGCTTAAGATGAGAATTGGCCCTCTCCAATAAATGTTTAACACCCATAATAAGATGAGATTCTCTAGCGCATGTAGGCTACTTCCTTTTTCTTGGCCAACGCTGTCGCTGGCTGAGCATCTTAGTTTCTTGTTTAATTTCGGTCAGGCAGCCTTGGCTGCCTTTATCTGAAGTTTTTCTTGATTTCGATCTGCTGTTAGACTAAAACCTGTTATTTTCTCCTCTACCTTAATGAAAAGGCAGAACACCTGCCAAGGTTTCGTCAAAAAAAAGAAAAAAAAAAAAGAAGAAAAAAAAAAAAAGAGGAGATGTTTCTTTGTACAAGAGTACATTAACCCCAATTTGAAAACGGAACAATCATTCTATTAACACTGAGATCTGATATAAAAATATCAAAAGACACTAAGGCCATTGTTACACATACTTTAACCATGCAAAAAATATATTTTTTGTTAGGCAAATGATCTTCAAATAACTTTCAATAACAGAGATAAAAGGAAAAAAACGTCAGCATGGCCACATGGTTCGACATACTGCCCAAAAGAGCCATATGTAACAGTGGTCTTTCGAAAGCAAAACTTCGTTTGCAGGTTGACTTGTGGACATGAAAATAAAATAAGAAGCACTGCCAGGAACAAAAAAAAAAATATTAAGGCACACAAATCGGACTAAACTCCAAAACATCATTTCTAAAATGAATTAATTTGCGTTGTCACTTCCTCAGGTCATTGTTTGTTTACCAAAGAATGCAAAGGCCATGTCTATGTTAAGAATTGTTCCTTGCCCAAATCAGCAATGAAGAGGGCTGGGATTACATCTGGTTACAAAAAGGGCTCAGGCAAAATTATATTTGTCAAAGAACAAAAAAGGTTTAGGGTATGCAATAAATATACTTTATGCTCCTAACAAACTCAAGAAAACCTTCCAATACTTTAATCTGACAAACAAAGATGATATCCTACGAAAAATATTAATATTATTATGTAAAAAAGTCAAAAGTAAACAAAATATATAAGAATATTGGTAAATTGAATTTTACTGCTGGGGATTCTCATAATCCTCTCCACTATCATTATATCTAGCAAAATAAGTATAATATGCTTCTTCAGCAGATTGAACAACAAATGTGTGCCACCAAAGCAACAGGGACCATTCTTTGCCATCTAAAAGGTAAAAGAACAAGGGTTGAATGAAACATTACCAAGTGGTATGTCAAATAAGGCATAACATATATCTCAACTAAACCAAAAGATTTGAAAAGGAACCTTGTTGAATTTAAAATACAGCTGAAGCCTCGGCCCCTTAGGGCTCCACACACTCTACGGCCCAATAAGGGGCATGACCCCCCCCCCCCCCCCCCCCCACACCCCCAATACACACACCCTCATATCCTATAGAAGATAATTGAGCCCCTTTGTTTTGCAGTACCGATCGAACCGTTCGCTGATGGTTTGATGGTTTTTGTGGAAACCGTAAAAATTGCTTGAATGACCGTTTAAAATTCAGAAAATGAAACTGCAAGAAATGTGAAGGCAAACTAGGCGGTTTGGGTGGCTAACCACTCGATTTTTTTGGTTAGCCGTGTTTTTCGAAAACCAAGAAAACTGGAAAGGGGGTATTTTCTTTTTTTTATGTTTTTTCTTCATTTATACTCAAACATGCTTATTTTCATCAAGTTATTTCCCCATATTGCTTCATTATTAACGTCATATTTGTACAAATTTTGTAACCAATTTATTTCAAAGTTTCTTTTTTTTTTTCAAATCACTTTGTTGAAAACCAGTGTACTGATGAAACCAAGCCAGATCGTTTTGGGGTTTTGTAAACCATGACCCCTGCCACTTTGTTCATCAGGATATGCTACTGCTAGTGCCATGTACGCGTAGCTCCAAAGCAGAAGCCGCACGTAGAAGCATTCGAAAAGACATTGGCCTTCCTGTATCAGGAGCTCCCTCACCTGGTGTTACTATTGTGCTCTCACGTATAATACACTCAGTGGCGAAGCTAGCGGTTCAGGGAACCGAGTGCCACTTCAGCATTTGTATGACAATTTGGTGCACAAATGGTGAAAATCTGCTCCTAACCAGTAAAATTTCCTTTGCACCCTGGTGCCACGGCACTCGGGTGAGGCCATGTAGCGTCGCCCCTGAATACACTCACTACAATGCATAAAAATTCGAACAAATATGTGGATGGATATAGGATGCAATCCTATAGCATCACACAAATTTGACGTGCAACGACAAATATTTGTTAAAGAAGAAACAAAAAAGAGATCATGAACTGAATAGTTGCGGATTGTATTGTTCAGGGTGAACCCTGATCCTACATACTCCCTCCATACTTGAAATAGAGGGCATTTAGAACATGATTTACAATACCAAGGAGCAATTAAATTGTGTCTAATCTTCCATTCATGCCCATATTAAATACACTTCGGAGCCACTACCTAACAACTCTCTCTCCTTTCTGGACTGGCCAGCGCACCCATCTCCTAGACACCAGGTCGCGGGTTCAAGACTTGCCCTCGCCTAGTTTTGCTTTTTTTTTCCTCGGGACCATGCAGCATGGGGGGCAAATTCGGAAGAAAAAACGCATGCGGGAGCTGAACGACTTCTAATGTGAAACTAATCTAAACTCTAAAACGCCCTCTAATATGGGTATGGAGGGAGTATGTTTTCGTTGAACCTCTAAATTTTCATGATAATATAAGATAACATGATCTATCTATTTATATTTTTATTGCAACTTTTTGATGTGCCTTTTTTGTGTTACAGTGGCGGGAGCACACGACACGACCTGATGAAAACACAGACATGTTCTCCTTCCTGATAATACCGTGGGTCTTGGTTCTGGAGAGCACCAACGGATGGCACCTCTCAAAGCCACGAACAAGGGAGCGGACATCTTCCGTGCGCATGTTTTGATCATGAGGCTGACCACAAGAGCAGGGGTGTAGCCACGTTGAGACCAACCTGGGCTCCGGCCCATGCTTGGCAAATATTTTCATAAGAAAACTGTCATTAACACTAAGTAAATCAATTTGAATGTTCAATCTGGCCCCTATTTTCCTCTAGTTCTGGCTCTGCCGGTGCACGAGACACATGTGCCGACAAGAAAGAGGTGCTCCTAGTGCAAAAGCCTAGATATGTACCTGCATTTGCCAGTGCCAAAGTTGAGCCGATGAGACGGACCTAAGCCCTTGATGAGGACATCACTCTTGTGGATACAAATGATACTCCTCCGTTGGTCATACAAGGTCCAATTACTAGAATTCGCGCACGACAACTAAATTTAGAGGTGAGCTCGTTCCTAAACACTTCTTCACATATGAATTTTGAGAATAGATTGCTACCTAATGATTATATTATGATTAGGAACCATGCAGAGAACCAGGAGATGTTGGGAGAGGCCTTTGGAGGCGGAGAAGATCAGCAAGGGCGTCCAAGACAAGTTGAAGGCCCAAGTCAAGTCGGTTTCGAGTCAGTTTCGAAGCCCAGGAGCAATCTGCACTAAAACGGTCGCTCAGATCGCATACGGGCTCGGTTTTTAACGTTTTACATATGGACAGAAATATAATTTGATAACCTTTCCAATGGCACCAGACTCATGCCAAAATACGTTCGTAGATCAACGGGAATCGTCAAAATAAGTGGACGTCCGAAATCTGTCTCGGTGATGCGCCACCGTAATTTGGCCTCTGAGCTTTGTATCGTGTTGGAGTCCATTAGGGACGCGTCCAGGGGACTTGCACGCCCCTAAACCCTATATTATCAGTAGCCTCCACCCAAGTTAGGGTTGGGTTTTGCTTAGATTATTCTGTCAAGAACAGTTTCGCCGTTCATCGGTTTGTGAGACCCCAACTTGTGAGCTTAATTCAGTTTTCAGCAATTTTGGTTGCAATCTACTGTGTTCTTGCTTGTGTTCTTCAATTCGCAGGCAAGGATAAGCCTTCTTGGCAAGATCGACCGTGCATTGTCGGTTGATAACCTGAGGAGACGTGGTGCTGCGATTGCGGGGTTTAGAACGTGTTGTTCTGAAGCCGGATCGACGTGTGTCAAGTCTCCACCAAATCGAGAGTTATCAGAACCTTTCGGAAGATCGGGAACCCTAGTTCACATCAAGTGGTATTCATAGACAGGTTTTTCGTTAGGTTCGCCCTTCCCATTCCTTTTAGTTCAGTTGATTTCGCCTTCATTCTAGAATCCACGAAAAAGCCAACAAAAAAAATAGTTATTAGTTTTCCCTATCCCAGAACCACGCTTAGCCTTTGCATAATTCTGTTCAGAGTCCGTAGTGTTGAGTTTGTGTCCTAGTCGTGTTTTGTTGCTGGTTTTAGTTCGTGTTTGATTTCAGTTTGTGATTTTTCCATCCGCTGCACTCCATCGTTGAAACCCTAGCCGCCACCTTCCGCATCCCTTGATTTATACACATACCACCCACCACACTTTGATTTTGGTTCGTTGGTTCTACCATATTTCAGTGTTTCGATTCATATACATCCCACCCACTACACCTAAACACCCGCTGCATTCATCCGAATTCGTTTCGCCCTACCCGATTTGAGTTTTGCCTCTTTGCAAACCCTGACTTGAGGTACCTTCAGTAAAGCAGGCATAACTTTTCACTCGGTGCGCCATTTGAGTTTCTCAAACTCCCCAAAAAAATTCGGAAAGATAAAGAAAAAAATTGTTGAAGTTGATTTCCGGTTTTCAAAGAACGTCTTGATTTTCTGTAGGCCGCATCTTAACTCCGTTTGAGCTGATACTTTGTGGTGTTCCTATTCTTGTGCTCCTAATTGAGAAAAAATATTAAAAAAATAAAAGAAAAAATCCCTGATTTCTACTAGTGCTACAGGACAAAACAGGAGGCACATAGGGCACCCAGAGTCTATCATTGCCTAAAACTTGCTCCCTGCTCCTTGTTGTTCACTTCTGAATTTGGATACGAGTATACCAGCAACTAGGACCAGTGCTTTAGACATTTATTCAGCATTACTATCTGTTATTGAATTGTGTTCCACTCACATATTTGGCCTTCCTAGCTCCACATATCACTTCGGGACAGCACAGGTTTTTGACCCTTGCAATCGCGGAGCACGCCTTCCAGGTATCATTTGCTTTGCTAGTAAGAACCTTGTAAGAGCTTGGCAAGAAACTTCCTTTTGCTGTGTTGAGAGGCACCACTGCAGTAGTATTTGATAAGGATAACCTTCACTGTTTGTTCCTGTTTTTTTGTCTATCATGGCAGGAGACGACCAGATAGTTGACAACATTCCCCCCAAGGACTTCAGTGAATGTGTCAGTCAGAAGCAGCTAAAGGCTCTTCTTGAGGACATGAAGACGACGATCCAGAAGACGGTTGATGAGTCTGTCGGCAACCAAACAGAGCGGCTGGACAGGAGGATGTCCACACTCTAAGACATGGTTAAGAACGCACAAGACATGTTTACCGCTGTAACCACCTTGGTTACTACGTTAACTGGCACAGTTTCTGATATAGAGATCGAGATGGGCATGCAAGACGACACGGTGTATCATGAGAATGGAGACGTTGATGCAGCCAAGACCAAAGAGAACAGGGATCGACGTCGCCTACAAAATAACACTTGCGGTATGGGTTCTCAGCACCGACAAAATGGTAATCGACCCCCTCCTGACGGGCCCTATGCTAAAATTAAGTTTACAATTCCATCGTTTCGGGTGAATATGATGATGAGGGATATCTTGATTGGGAGATGACAATAGAGCAAAAATTTAGTGCCCATCTTGTTCCTGAGCAGCATAGAGTTTGACAGGCTACTAGTGAGTTTAAGGACTTTGCTATTGTTTGGTGGAATTCCTTAATTGGTGATGAAATTCCTCATACTTGGGATAAACTTAAGGAAACTATGCGTGATCGTTTTGTTCCTCCATCTTACTATAGAGATTTGCGTAAAAACTTGCAACGTCTAGAACAAGGGGATAAATCTGTACAGGATTATTATGGGGAACTTCAAAAGGGTTTGCAACGCTGCATGATAGTAGAGGACAATGAGGCTGCTATTTGTCGCTTTTATGCTGGTTTGAGGCGTGAGATTTAGGATATTATTGATTATAAGGAATTTCATACTGTCAACAAGTTGTTCCAGTTTGCTATGCTTGCAGAAAAGGAATTGCAGGGACGTGAGCAGCAGAACAGGAACAAGACCAACCCCTACACGCCACGCAGGGTGCCGTCTTCGGGACTGACCAAGTCCACTCCTTCCAGGACGCCTTCACCAGCCACCACCGTAGCTGCAGCGCCAACACCACCTCCTGCACGTTCTTCAGAACCCGCCAAGAGTGCCCCATCCGCCCCGATGGGACGTACGTCTGGCATTCAGTGCCACCGCTGCCACGGGATTGGACATGTGTAGCGGGATTGCCCAAGTCAGCGGGCATACATTGCAACAGATGATGGAGGATATATCAACACCTCCGACATTGAAGATGATGAAGACGTTGAAGAAGAAGACGGTGTAATCCTTGGACGCCCCGACACCATGTCATTCAAGGGCGTCCACATTGTGCAGAGGGTTCTCAGCACACAAGTACATCAACTGGACAGGCTACAACGACATAACTTGTTCCAGATTTTCTTCGTCATCAACGACCGTCGAGCGCGTGTTATTATTGATGGAGGTAGCTGTAATAATTTGGTGAGTTTTGATTTGGTCAAGAAGCTTGGCTTGGCCACTCGCCCACATCCACATCCATACTATATTCAGTGGATAAATGATTCTGGAAAAGCTAAGGTAATACAAATTTGTAGAGTTTCTTTTTCTATTGGTACTTATGCTGATTCTGTAGATTGTGATGTGGTACCTATGCAAGCTTGTTCACTTTTGTTAGGACGACCTTGGGAATATGATAATGATGCTTCGCACCATGGTAGAACTAATAGATATTCCTTTGTGCATAAGGGGCAGAAAATTACTTTGGTACCTTTAACACCTGCTGAAATTGTAGAAGCTGATAGAGAACGAGCTGCTAGTTTGAATGATGCTAAATCTGAAAATCAGCAAGTTGCAAATTCTGTTTTCCCACCTAAAAGTGATAAATCTCCACCTATTTCTAAGAGTGAGGGAATTAAACTGAAGAGTTCTGTCATGCTTGCTACAAAAAGTGACCTTGCTGAAATTTCTGATGACGATGTTTGCTATGCTTTGATTTGTAAACGAGCCTTGTTTTCCTTTGATGATATTGTTAGCTCGTTGCCCCCTGCTGTTACTAACCTTTTGCAGGAGTATGAGGACGTTTTTCCAGCGAAGATACCCCAGGGGCTGCCATCTATGAGAGGAATAGAGCACCAAATTGACTTGATTCCGGGTGCCACATTGCCCAACCGCGCTGCATACAGGACCAATCCGGATGAGACTAAAGAAATTCAGCGACAAGTCCAAGAACTTTTGGACCGTGGGTACGTATGTGAAAGCCTTAGCCCTTGTGTCGTTCCTGTACTTTTGGTTCCTAAGAAAGATGGTACTTGGCGTATATGTGTTGATTGTACAGCCATCAATAATATTACTATTCGATATCGTCATCCTATTCTTAGGTTAGACGACATGCTTAATGAGTTGTGTGGTTCTGTAATTTTCACAAAAATTTATTTGCGTAGTGGTTACCATCAGATTAGAATGAAATTTGGTGATGAATGGAAAACAGCTTTCAAAACTAAATTCAGTTTGTATGAGTGGTTAGTAATGCCTTTTGGATTGACTAATGCACCTAGTACATTCATGCGCTTAATGAATGAGGTTTTAAGAGCTTTTATTGGTTGTTTTGTGGTAGTTTACTTTGATGATATCTTGATTTACAGCAAGTCTTTGGATGAACATATGGATCATTTGCGTGCTGTTTTTAATGCTTGAGATGCACGTTTGTTTCTGTTCCTTCTATTCCTTTGGCAGATATTTCTATGAATTTTGTTTGGGATTGTCTAGGACTAAGAGGGGGAGGGATAGCATTTTTGTTGTGGTGGATCGTTTTTCTAAGATGGCACATTTTATACCTTACCATAAAAGTGATGGTGCTATTCATATTGCTGGCCTCTTTTTCAAAGAGATTGTTCGTTTGTATGGTATGCCTTCTACTATTGTTTCAGATCGTGATGCTAAGTTCTTGAGTCACTTTTGGCGTACTTTGTGGAACAAGTTGGGTACAACATTGTTAGTTTCTACTACTTGTCATCCACAACTGATGGACAAACAGAGGTTGTAAACCGCACTTTAGGGACCATGTTGCGGGCTGTTTTGAAGAAGAATTTGAAGATGTGGGAAGAATGTTTGCCTCATGTGGAGTTTGCTTACAATCGAGCAACACATTCTACCACCAAGGTAAGTCCCTTTCAGGTAGTGTATGGTTTCAATCCCCGTACTCCTATTGACATTCTACCTTTGCCTACTAGTGAGCTGTGAGCGGATTCATAAAGATGCTAAAGAGCGTGCTGATTTTATTTTGAAAAATCATGAGATAACTAAATGAAAACATTGAAAAGATGACTGAAAAATATAGAATTGCTGGTAGTAAAGGTAGAAAAGAACTTAAGCTTGAACCTGGTGATTAGTTTGGTTGCACTTGAGAAAATATCGTTTCCAGAATTGAGAAAGTCTAAGTAATGCCTAGAGCTGATGGTCCTTTCAAGATACTTGAGAAGATTAATAATAATGCCTATAAACTGAGTTGCCTCCTGAGTTTGGGGTTAGTCTTACTTTCAACATTTTAGATTTGAAGCCTTATTTGGGAGAAGAAGATGAGCTTGAGTCGAGGACAACTCCGATTCATGAGAGGGAGGATGATGAGGACATCACTTCCGTGGATACAAATGATACTCCTCAGCTGGTCATACAAGGTCCAATTACTAGAGCTCGCGCAGGACAACTAAATTTAGAGGTGAGCTCGTCCATAAACACTTCTTCACATATGAATTTTGAGAATAAATTGCTACCTAAGATTATATTAGGATTAGGAACCATGGAGAGGACCAGGAGCTGTTGGGAGAGGCCTTGGAGGCGGAGAAGATCAGCAAGGGCGTCCAGACAAGTTGGAGGCCCAAGTCAAGTCGGCTTCGAGTCAGTTTCGGAGTGCAGGAGCAGTCTGCACTAAAACGGTCGCCAGATTCACATACGGGCTCGGTTTTGGACGTTTATATATGGACAGAAATATAATTTGATACCTTTTCAATGGCACTAGACTCGTGCCAAAATACGTCCGGAGTCACGGTAATCGTAGAAATAAGTGGACTTCCAGAATCTTCTCGGTGCTGCGCCACCGTAATTGGATTTTGGGCTTGTATCGTGTTGGAGTCTATTAGGGGACACGGTCCAGGGGGACTTGCACGCCCCTAAACCCTATATTATCAGTAGCCGCCGCCCAGTTAGTGTTGGGTTTTGCTTAGATTATTCTGTCAAGAATAGTTTCGCCGTCATCGGTTTGTGAGACCCCAACTTGTGAGCTTAATTCAGTTTTCAGCAATTTTGGTTACAATCTACTGTGTTCTTGCTTGTGTTCTTCGATTCGCAGGCAAGGATAAGCCTTCTTGGTGAGGTCGACCGTGCATTGCCGGTCGATAACCTGAGGAGACGTGGTGCTGCGATTGCAGGGTTTAGAACGTGTTGTTCTGAAGCCGGATCGACGTGTGTCAAGTCTCCACCAAATCGAGAGTTATCAGAACCTTTCAAAAGATCGGGAACCCTAGTTCACATTCAGCCCTATTTTGGAATAGGCTGCATGCATAATGTTGTCTTCATTCGTTGTTTTATATGTTGTATTTTACTATTGAACGGTTTAAAAAGTCTGATATTTTTTCATGGTT
>RWGY01000042.1:0-14262 GCA_007726485.1 Eragrostis curvula
CTTAATATTGATGAGAATTATGTGCTACCTAAATCAAGTATGCTACTTTTATTCAGGTTTACACATGAGGATACTTCAATGGGTCACATGGACGACGCAAATGGCTACACCGAAGACATCAAGAATGTTGCTGAAGACAAGCATGGTTACAAGCTCCTGACCCAAGGTTACGCGACAGAAGCATCAAATTGTCATCCAAGTCTGTACCAATCTGTTACGAGTCATGGTACAAAGTATACATGTCTGGAAATATAAATGAGTTATCTTTTCAACGCAACAAACCGTTCATCCATTGGACTTCCCACTAAGGAGATATGACCGTTTTACTGAATGCTGCACAGAAGCTGAGAGGACGCGCGAGAACTGAAGGAGACTTCGTGAATTCTTCCACCAGTTGGCCTTCCACCTCCCAACGTGGTGACTTCAGTTCATACCTATCTAGGAGGGTTGTTCCTAGTACAAATATCCCCCATGTACCCAGCAAAAACCAACTTTTGATCATTTGATAATTTGATAAACCGACATGGTTTTGCAGCCAAGTTGCTGAGTGCCGTGCACACCTTTGTTCTTCCTTGTTCTTCTTGGACTTGTGAAGAGATCTCTCTGAGATCCCCTGATTCATGCTCTTGGCTTCCGGGCCAATTGTGTGGATTAGTCCCGGTTTGTGGTTTTGCGGTTGTTTGGAGATCTGAGTCGATGTCCTCAAGATTTCGTTGCCTCTCTCCCCATCGCTTGGTCACATCCAACCTTGGCAGGTATAAAGCTACTTATCCCCCGCTGTTCGCAGCAAGTTACCTTTGATTCGTTAGCCTACTGTCGTGAAGGTCGGGACACCCTTGCCGATTCGTATCGGTTCCTATCAAGACCCCTTCCTCGGGAGGAGTACAATCTGGTACAGCTCTGATGGTGTGCAGCGTAAACGGTTGCCGCATGCGACTTTTGCGCGTGTGCGGCGTGTGGTTAGGTTTTCTCTTGCAGGATGTACATCGATGCCGCCGCTCTCGATCAAGAGCAACGTTTCTCACTGAGTCACATCGTAGTGTGATATGATTGATGATGATGCTAGTTTACTATTATAATTATATTTACATATCTTGCTGTATATTGTGATCGTTGATGTATTGTTACTTATATCTGCTTAGATATATGTGCACTATTTTACTAGTTAAGTACTTAATTTGAAAATAAAACTTGAAAGTAAGGATCCAGTAATTAGTGCAAGTTGTGCTACTGAGTCAGCCCACCCTTGTAGCCTTGCATGTTAGGAGTCGACTGTAGTTAGCCACGTTGACGGGTAAGTCTTGCTGAGTATTAGTTGCTCAGGGTTTGGCTCTTTATATTTTTATGCAGGTAGCACCTTTATCCCTGACTCTACGGGTGGAGGTGGACAGTGGGGTGACCAGCTCCCTTTTGGTTGGACAGCCCACTGGGAGACCGAGGAGTGATCTCCTCTCGAGTTCGCATCTTCATGGCTTTGGATGCGGATCCTTATGTATCGTGAGCGCGTGCGCTTCTTTGTATCGTTGTCTCTTTTAGACTTGGACTTGTATCATTATGACTTCCGCTGTGCTACTCGTTGTTTTAATTAGACTAATGTAATCACTTAAAGACTTAATTTGAGCTTTTTATGTAATGTATTGTTGTGTCCGTTCACCGACACTTCCGACTCGATCCTGTGAAAAGCGGTGACGCTTCATTTATTTTGAAAAACTTTTCAATTTTAGGGTGAATTTGGATATTGAGCCAAGTATTTTAAATAAATTTTAGTTAATTTAGAAAAATTCAAAATTGAAGTGAATTTTGGCATGATTTTCGAATTTAGGGTGTTACACCGCCCAACACAAACTCACCTGCGCTACATCTCCCCGGCCCTCTTCTATTTGATAACCGTTTATGAAAAGGCCCAGCTGCTGGTCGAGGCTTATCTAAGCAATTGGGTCCACTGAAGAAGGCACCAGGACGAAGGAACTTGCAGCCGAATGAAGATACAAGCCACAAGAAACGAATAGGATTCACTTCCTTTATAAAAGAAGAAAAGGGCCTCAGCCCCTGCCTTAGGAAGCTGGGATCCATCCTAGCTAGGAGGTCCAGGCGCAAAAATGAAATTCTCCAACTGAAAGCATGTTTTTTCTTTTCAAAATCAGTGCGAAACAAACTTCTTCCTACCTTTTACATGCATGTTGCTTAGGACGTGAAAGGTACCACTTATACACATAATTTCAGCACATTTCACATGTAAGTAGCATAGATGTCAGAAAACCAGAAATTTCAAGTTAGCCAAACTTCAGAATAATTTGCTTGGAACGAATAATACACTTAGCATACATAAACATCAGTTAGTCAAAGTTTCAGTATTTCTATACCTTTTACTTGCATATTGCTTGAGTCTTTGGTTCGCCTTCCAAAGTCGACTCATTCTGCAGAACAACAAAAAATATGAAATAAAAATATCAGAAACACATATATTGGAGATCTGTTCCAGGTCAACACAATATAAGCGCATCTGCGCATGTGTTCGAGAAACCGCAGTGGTACAAAGTGATGGCCCCTGTATTTTTCCTGCGTGTGTTGAAGAAACATGCATGCTCCAGCCGACATCACATCGGCCACAAGTCCGTCACTGTCCTCCATGGAGACATCACATTCTTTTATCCATTGTTCTTCCTCATTGTCGTCATGGTCTTCCACACCTGCCACCATCCTCCTCATTGTCCTCCATGGCGACATCACATTCTTTAATTTTATCCATTTTTTTTCATCATTGCAGCCAGGGTTAAGGAATTCAACAAGTGTATAAGACCATGGCATCCAACATATAAGAAGAGGCAATGCACACTCATAAGTGTCGTTACGACAAAAAGAATGTGTGCCTACAGGGAGTGAAGCACAGGTCAATCTCAGTTATGAATAGATAGAAAACTCTTGTTTAGTTCTCGAATCGAATAGCTTTTCGTGGAGCCATAATTAAGCACATGTTTTTTGAGGACATGTTTTCAGACCAAACACCAACTGAATAAAGAATAAAAACATGGAGACAAAATACTCATTAACACGCCAATACAGTTCTCTTTTTTATACTAAACACCGGTCCATTGTGAAGTATTGTGCAGTGAGATGGAGGAGGGATTGCGAACCCATTTCTACGCACAGGCTGGAACAGTCTACATCATACATACAACTCGCAAGATTAATGTGCTCGTGATGTGTTGACATGATGTGAGCATGAGATCAGTGCATGCAAGAGTAGTTTTCAAGTCAAACGATCAGGCTGGTGTGCTCTTTGTTGACAGCAAAGATGAGGTCTGAATATTAACAAAAGCATTGGCCGATTGCAAACCTTTGCGTGCTGAGATTGTAGTCTGGTACCTCGTTGAGCAGCGGTGCGACTGCACGACGAATGTTGGTGGACGACGGAAAGATGGCAGGTCTGTTCGAGCTTGCGGTGTGGACGGCGTCCAGATCACAACGCCTTGACGACAAGATCGCAGGGACCTTCTTGCCTTCTCCGACTGCAAAAAAGACACAAGTTTGGATGCAAGGGCTCTTGGAAATCATTAACACCAGACAAATTGAGTTAACTTGTTCCAGTAGATTGATCTGTGATACACGCCCGCATACCTTCTTCTTGAGGTTGATGGCGCGCACCATGGCCTCCGCGGAAGCCCAGCTGCAGCACCAAGCCGCGTCGTGCCACACAGCGAGGCACCCTCGTCAACGTCATATCGATTCAGATCCCTCGTCATCAACCAACGATTCTAGGGCGGCCTCAAGATGAGATCCCCGTCCTTGACATAGACGAGATCGGCGACCAGACGATGTACGATGATGGTGCGTTTCTCCTTGCGAGACTGCCCAAGGGTTTTGGCAGCCGGAAGCGTCGTTGGATCGTGCCTCTTGGGACGAAAACGGGAGTCGGGGTGCTCATTTTTCCTATTTTGTTTCTCGGTGCAGTTTGAAACCGATACGGAGAAAAACAGAAAAAAAAAAAGGAAACAAAGATGCCTAATCGAGATTCGAACCTAGGCCTGCTTGGAACAAGGGTACAGCTCTACCAACAGAGCACGCGTTGCTTTGTTTACAAATGCGATTTGGCCCATATAAGGCCGAACAAAGAAGAACTCGGACATTTGATTTGAGATGAATTCGACACGAATTCAAAATCTGGCAGGACGAAAAACGAAAATTTGATTTGACGATCTCTTTCTGACTTATTAAGTAGTAGAGATTATTCTTTCCTTTTGGTAGTAGCGTGCGAAACAAACACTTTAGAACATCAATTACTCCTTTAGAACATCAATTGTTGTCGAATTGGCAGCAACAGTACGAAACAAATACTTGAATAGCATTGTGATTTGTTCTTACGGATGCACATGTAAAGTTATTTCTGTCAGCAGATTTGATTGAAATTTGGAGCAGAACCTGAATTGAACTTTGTTGATACTCGTCCTTTGTTTTCAGTATTACGATTTTTTTTTTTTAGAATTTGTAGATGCAACGTCCCAATTGAGCTCTGAATCTGATATGCATGCATGTTTTCTTCTAACATGGTTAACAGCTTATTGATATGCGTGTCTTCCATCCTGTTCAATAGTTTGCAGGAACCACTGACTGTCAACACGCTCCAAACGACCATGGGTCGGCCGAATCGTAAACGAAAAATTGTTTCAGAAGATCAGATGTCCGGTATGCTGATTGAAATCTTGCAAACTATAACAGCTGTTTGGAAACCTCTGTTTTTTAAAAAACTGGAATATAATGTGCTGCTATATTGATGAACAACTAGGCCAAACAGAAGCCTCCACGGCAGGCTCTAATGTAGAAACTTTTGTGTCAACTTTTCACCTTCCATCTCGGACAAAGGCCAGGCGTAGGCTTATGTTTATGCCTGATGATGCTTCATCACCAGTAGCCACAAGCGATTTTACAACTGATACTACTAGCAAATCACGTGTGGACCAACATACTTCCACTGTTGCTGATGCATCCAGGAAACGTAAGGCAACTGTAGCTTTTGGGAGCGACGGAGGTAAACCTCATACATATTCTAAATAAAAGTCTTTCTTATTGGTTTAAACCATATTGTTTTTACGTCCTGTTACTTATTTCCATGTTGATATTGTTTTGTTAATTCATTTATTCAATTTACTAGGAAATTCAGTGCCTCTCCCGCGTAGTCGACACCGCCGTAAGTTCATAGCTTCTGTTTTTTCTGTTCCATGTAGTTGTATTTTCCAATATGTAAACTTGCTACCTGATGGACCTCTGAGAAAATGTGCTATCATAGACTATGCTTTCAAGAATTGTGTTCTCGGCAAATGTGATCCAATACTCGAGACAAAAGTCTGGTAAATCATGAAAAGTGCTCTCAAGAAATGTGATCTAATACTCGAAACAAAAGTTTGGTAACTCATGAAAAAGTGCTCTCAGTAAATGTGATCTAATACTCGAATCAAAAGTATGCTAACTCATGAAAAGTGCTCTCAGGAAATGTACTGTAATACTCAAGCTAATACCTGGTATCTCATAGAATGCACTTAATACTCGATATTGACTATTTGGTAATGGTGATCTCATGTAAACTGTGGACCCTACAGGTTTAAACATGGACTGATTGTGATCACCTCATATGTTAATTTTCTTCTTTTTTTAATCCTTTTTCTTCATTTGCAGGTACCGTTTTACACCATGGTCTTTACGAGGGCCCAACGGAGGGGCCGGCTGATATACATGTCTCAGAAAATGTGTTATCAAGAATCGTATTTTAAAGGAATGATCTCAGGGAATGTGATATGATGCTGAAAACTTTCTGTTTTGTCGAATATGATGCTTCGAAACTGAAGTCTGGTATCCAAGAGAAAGCAATATCAGGGAAGTGCTCTCAAGGAATGTAAACTAAAAGCTTGGTATCCAAGGGAAAATGCTCAAGAATGACTATTTGTTGGCAATGATGATCCCACGTAAACTATATATGAAGCTAGATAACTATATTTATTTAAAGATGGACTGATCGATCACATCTGATGCTAATTCTCTTTTTCATGTTTTTTTTTCACTGCAGGTACAATTTTTGCACCACTTTACTTAGGAGGTCCCAACCGTACTTGCCAGTACTGTGGTGCTCGGTTCTGGCTTGAAGAGCGTGTACGTGGGACTGGAAGCGTGGCGTCTGTGTTGCAAAGGTGGAAGCATACTCTTGCCGCCCTATAAACCTCCACCAGAGCCACTACTGAGTCTTTTAAATGGAGATCATGCTCTGTCCAAGCACTTCTATGATAATATTAGACGCTAAAATGCTATGTTTGCTATGACATCTATGGGTGTCATTGTTATAGACTCTATCAACGATGGTCAGGGTCCCTATTGTTTCAAGATCAGTGGACAACTTTGCCATCGAATTGGATCATTAATACCACCAAAAGATAAAAGGCCAGAGTATTGCCAACTTTATATATTTGATACTGAGAATGAGGTGAAAAATAGGATGGCAGTAGCTTCATACAAGGAGAAGAGTTTCAGGCCAAACAAAGCTATTGTTTCATCTTTGGTGGACATGTTGAATACACACAATCCAATTGTCCAAATTTTCCAAACTGCTCGAGATAGATTGTTGCATCAGGCTGATGATCACTTTTCCATAAAGCTCTTTGCTGTCCCAAATGAACATGGAAATATATGTTCTGCTCCTACTGCATCCGAAGTAGTTGGATTGGTGGTAAATGATTTAGGTACAACTGATGAAGGCCGTGATTTAATAGTGGAAAATCATGCATCTGAGCTACAGAGAGTGAAAGAGACTCATTGCAAATTCATGGCAATGCAATACCCTCTGTTATTTCCCTATGGAGAAGATGGTTTTCATGAAAACCTAAAGTTTCGGCGATGTCATCGTTCTAATGCTATCAAGCGCAAAAATGCTTCTATTGTAGAGTATTTTGCATACAGGCTACATGACAGAGCAGAGGACTTCAATACTCCCTTACGAGGCAAAAGGTTGACCCAAGCATATATTGTTGACGGGTATTGTTGTGCTGAGGATAATCAATTGAGGTTCTATAGGAAAAAATCTTTTCAGCACAAGTACAGGAGCAGCTCATATAAGTCTTTGGTTGATTCTGTTAACAAGGGCATTACTGAAGCCTCATCTACAGGGCAAAGAATTTTCCTACCAGGTTCACATGTTGGAGGCCCACGCTACTACTACCAGAACTATCATGATTGTGTTGCCCTATGTCGTCGGTTTGGATGTCCAGATCTATTCATTACTTTCACTTGCAATGCTCTCTGGCCAGAAATCGAAGAAGCCCTTTCATTCATACCAGGACAATATCCTTCTGATCGACCTGAAATTGTTGATCGGGTTTTTGAGATGAAATTAAAATTATTGGTTGATGACATAGAAAAGTATGAGTTTTTTGGACCTATAGTTGGAGGTACTTATCATCCGTATCATATTATGCTTTTAGCTTTGATTCAGTTTTTTTTTTAATATACATGTTCTTTTTTTGTGCAGTTGTCTACACAATTGAGTTTCAAAAACGAGGTCTTCCACATGCTCATATAATAGTGTGGCTCAAAAAAGACAAGCCTCTTGATGCTGACCAAATAGATGCTTTTATATCAGCTCAATTGCCTGATCAATCAATTGATCCTATAGGACATGAGGTTGTTTCAAGATTCATGATCCATGGCCCATGCGGATCTCTAAATACATCTTCTCCTTGCATGATTGATGGAAACTGCAGCAAGTTTTACCCCAAGGAATTCTGTGAGGATACTACTGTGATACCAGACGGACATGTGAGATATGCTCGCCCAAATAATAGCATCTACACAGAGAAAAATGGAATTCATGTTGACAATAGATTTGTGGTGCCCCATAATGTTGACTATTAGTCAAGTATCAGGCACACATAAATGTTGAAAGGGTTAATCGCAACGGGATGGAAAAATACCTATTTAAGTATACAAATAAAGGTCCGGACCGTGCCAATGCAGAAATTCATAGAAGAAGAGGTGTTTCTGGTGCTTCTGCTGAAGGCTTTGATGAAATAAAGGAGTACCTGGATGCTAGATGTGTGACACCCAATGATGCAGCATGTCGATTACTCGAATTTGATATTCACTATACTAATCCATCCGTGGAGCGCCTTCCTGTGCATCTCCCTCTAGAAAATAATGTTATATATACAGAGGATGACTATCTTGATCAAGTCATTAAAGATCCAAGTAAAATGGTAACGAAATTGACTGCTTGGTTTGATGCAAACAGAAAACATCCGAGTGCTCGACAATACACTTATGTTGAATTTCCTGAACAGTGGACTTGGCATGATGATAAAAAATTTTGGGATGAACGCCGCAACCATCGTCCAAAAGTTGGTCACATAGCCAACGTCGCTCCTAATCAAGGAGAGAGATTCTATCTTCGTATGCTGCTTCATGTGGTCAAAGGCGCTCGAAACTTTGCTGATCTTTGCACTATTGGTGGGCACCGACACCCAACATTTCGTGCTGCTTGTGAGGCGTTGGGTCTGCTTGGTGACGATCGTGAATGGTTCAATGCTATGGCTGATGCAGCACTTTGGGCTCTTCCACATCAGCTCCGTCAGTTATTTGTCACAATGTTGCTTTTTTGCCAGGTTATAAATCCAGTGAAATTACTTGATGATTACGTGCAACTAATGGGAGATGATATTGTATATCAAGCCAAGAAGCTCACCCCAAGTGTCTCCACAGAATCTATTGCAGACACTATCAAATCTTATGTCTTGGATGAATTAGAAAACTGTAGCCTAGCTAAAGGAAAAGTATTGCTCAGAATCTAGTGAGATAACTAGTTTATGTTTTAACTAGCATACATGATTTTCTAGGCATTTTCATGCATAAGTATTTGTATGATGCTGAAGTCCGAACTTAACCAAAACTGATGGCATGTAACTGTCTACAAGATTATTCAGTTACAGGTGGCCCTTCTCTGCTTTTGCACAGGACGTGCTCTGTTTTTCCTATGCAAAACTGAAAGCATGCCCATGGTATACTAGTGAACTGGCTCTATTTTGTTTCCTAAGATATATAAACTAAAACTGGAACTAGTAGAAGGTCTCAACTTCAGAAGAAAAGATCGATTGATTAAGTGCTGGGTAACCACAATACTAATACTATTTTATTCAATATTCCTAACACATGCATGGTCACACGTGAAGGAACAAAGCTATGAACTGCAGCTGGTCGGTTGACTGCAACTACTAATGCAAACTGCGCTTGTCACTCTGAGTCCTCACATCCAGTTTGTAACAACATGGACTCTCGCAAAAGACTTGCTAGCTACTGGACCCAATCTGCAGGATAGAGAACTCTGAAAGTTACAGAGAAAGGTGCAGAGCGTACCCCTATTACTACTTGCCGGTGTGCCGCAGAATAGGAAATGGAAAGAGCCTCTCGAGCTGCAGCTAGACCATGGCGTCTGCTCCAGAGGACAGGGAAGGTGCTCTTGTGTTGGCTGGTGCTGAGAGCTAGAGAACAACGAAATGAGAAAGGGAACTCAGACTAGAATGGTTGTGCTCTGCTTTGGATAGGAACAGAGTGTGCTGGGGTAGCTGAGAAGAGAAGCTACCGGAGTAGCAGAAGCAAAGTGCCTCATGACTATTCAGGGAGCTGCTGGGCTGCTGGGAATATGAGAAGAATATGCTGCCACATATCTGATATTTGCCTACAGTTAATCCTCCTATTTCTTATAATTACTAGTGCATTCAGATTGCCAACTGAACAAGTGTACTCTCAACTGCATATGTATACCACTACATGGATGCAATGTGTATGTACTGATGCTTACAATATAAAGAAGTTTCCAACTGAAGGAAATGCAAACAAGCCAAAATGAATCCAAATAAATCAGTGAGCATATGCTGCCACATATCTGATATTTGCCTACAGTTAATCCTCCTATTTCTTATAATTACTAGTGCATTCAGATTGCCAACTGAACAAGTGTACTCTCAACTGCATATGTATACCACTACATGGATGCAATGTGTATGTACTGATGCCTACAATATAAAGAAGTTTCCAACTGAAGGAAATGCAAACAAGCCAAAATGAATCCAAATAAATCAGTGAGCATATGCCAGGCATGCTGAACATTTGGAAAAATGATAAGAATGCATCGGCATGCCAATAAAAATATTTCTTGTAAATTTCGAAATTTGGGGCTGTTACAGACCTATCCTCCTTAAAAAGAATCTCGTCCTCGAGATTCATCCAGACTTGAAAATAGTTGAGGAAACTTTGACTGCAGTTCAGATTCTCTTTCCCAAGTTGATTCATCCTCTGCATGGTTCTTCCATTGAACTTTACAATATCTGATATTCCGATTTCTTAGGCGCCTTTCAGAGACTTCCAATATGCGTTCTGGTTCCTCTTTGTATGTCAGGTCAGGTTGCAATACAACATCATTCAATGTCACTTGATCTGTTGGTTTTCTTAAGCATTCCCTAAGCTGTGATATATGAAATACAGGATGTACTCCAGAAAGCTCCTCTGGTAGCTCAAGTTGATATGCTACCTCTCCTCTTCTATTTCTGATTTTATATGGCCCAAATATACCTTGGTGCTAATTTCCCCTTCATCTGAAATCTTTGTACTCCCTTGAGTGGTGTGACTTTCAAATACACATAATCTCCAACTTCAAAACTCAAGTCACGTCGTCGGTTGTCAGCATAATTCTTTTGTCGATTCTGGGCTGTCTTTAACTTCTCTCGTATAATTCTAACATGAGCTTCAGCATCATGCACAATTTGTGGCCCAATCAGCTGACGTTCTCCGGCTTCAGTCCAGTTCAAAGGTGTCCTACACCTTCTGCCATATAATGCTTCAAATGGTGCCATTTCTAAACTTGCTTGGTAGCTGTTATTGTAAGTAAATTCAGCAAATGGCAAACAGATTTCCCAAGCTGGTCCATATACTATGACACAAGCTCTAAGCATATCTTCCAATATTTGATTAACTCTTTCAGTTTGTCCCCCAGTTTGTGGGTGATATGCTGAACTGAATGCTAAGTCAGTGCCCATAGCTTCATGTAAACTCTCCCAAAATCTTGAGACAAACTGGCTACCACGATCTGACACAATCTTCTTTGGTACACCGTGTAGAACCACAACTCTTGTTAAATATAATTCTGCTAGCTGTGCACCACCATATGTCTTTTTGATAGGTATAAAATGTGCAACCTTAGTCAACCAATCAACAATTACCCATATTGCATCATAACCAGATTTGGATTTTGGCAAACCTGTAATAAAGTCCATTCCAATTTCATCCCATTTCCATTCAGGTGCAGGTAATGGTTGTAGCAGTCCCGCTGGTCTTCTATGATCTGCCTTTACTCATTGGCACACATCACACAAGTTGACATGCTCAGCTATGTTTCTTTTCATGCCCTTCCACCAGAATGTGCCCTTTAAGTCTTGATACATTTTAGTACTACCTGGCTGAATAGAAAAGAGTGAATCATGTGCTTCTCGCATTATTAAGTCTTTGATTTCCTTCCTGTTTGGTACACAAAGCCGGCCCTTAAATCTGACAAGGCCTTGTTCATCCTTAGCAAAATCAAGTGTCTCCTCTTTTAACATTTTCTGTATCTCTTCATCTTCATTTTGAGCCATCTTTATTTGTTCAATCAGAGTAGGCTGAACCTCTAGTGTTGCCAAAATACTATGATCAACAAACTCAAGCTTTAGCTGATGTATTTCTTTTCTCAACTCAGATGGACATTCTTGAATCATAGCATTATTGCAATATGCCTTACGACTCAATGTATCGGCAACAACATTTTCTTTCCCGGGATGGTACTGTATACTCAACTCAAAGTCTTTAAGTAGCTCTAACCACCTCCTTTGTCTCAAGTTCAGATCCGGTTGAGTAAAAATGTACTTTAAGCTCTTATGATCTGTGAAAACTTCACATTGGTTGCCGAGCAAGTAATGCCTCCACATCTTTAAAGCATGCACAACTGCAGCCAATTCTAAGTCATGAGTAGGGTAGTGTTCTTCATGTTTCCGGAGTTGTCGAGATGCATAGGCTACTACTCTACCATCTTGCATCAAGACACATCCAAGACCATGTTGAGAAGCATCACAATAAATTTGAAATCCTTTGCGACTATCAGGCAATACAAGCACTGGGGCTGTGATTAATCTCACCTTTAGTTCTTGGAAACTATTCTCACGGTCATCAGACCATTTAAATGGCACATCCTTCTTCAATAATTGTGTAAGCGGTCTTGCAATCTTGGAGAAGCCTTCTATGAAACGTCTATAATAACCTGCTAATCCAAGAAAGCTCCTAATCTCAGTCACTGTTTCTGCCCGTTTCCATTCTAAGACGGCTCTAACCTTTTCAGGATCAACTTTGACTCCTCCTGATATAATATGTCCTAAGAATGCCACTTCTTTCATCCAAAACTCGCATTTTGAGAATTTAGCATAAAGCTTCTTTTCTCTTAACCTTTCCAGAACTAACCTCAAGTGCTCCTCATGTTCTTGTTCAGTTTGAGAGTAAATAAGGATGTCATCAACAAACACGACAACAAACTTGTCGAGATAATCCATAAATGTATGATTCATCAAGCTCATGAAAATTGCAGGTGCATTTGTTACTCCAAATGGCATCACAGCAAATTGATATAGACCATACCTTGTAGCAAAGGCAGTCTTAGGTCTATCCTCCTTTCGAACCTTCAACTGATGATATCCAGAACGGAGGTCAATCTTAGAGAATACTTTAGCATTCCTAAGTTGATCAAATAGAGCATCTATTCTAGGCAATGGGTATTTGTTCTTTATTGTCACTTCATTTAGAGCTCTATAGTCCACACACATCCTTAGACTTCCATCTTTCTTCTTAGCAAACAAGACTGGAAAGGACCACTCTGAAATGCTAGGTTCAATAAAACCTTTTGCTTCTAGATCATCCAATTATCTCTTCAACTCATCATGTTCACTTGCAGACATCTTATATGGTCCTTTAGAGATAGGTTTAGTATCTGGCTTCAACTCAATTGAAAATTCAACTTCTCTATCTGGCGGCATTCCTGGCAAGTCCTCTGGAAATACCTCTGGATACTCACAAACAACTGGAATTGATTCCACTCCAACACATATTGTTGTGTTAATCATTCTCTTTTGTTCTTGGATCAACTCATGGTCTGTCTTATATTCTAGGCTTTGTCCATCTGAACTAGTTAACAAAATGGTTTTCTTTTTACAATCCATATTTCCTTTATATCTAGATAACCAATCCATGCCAAGAACAACATCTAACCCATGCAACCCCAAAAGGAGTAGATTAGCAGTAAACTTCACTCCTTTAATCACAAGTTTTACTCCAGCACAACCTGATTGGCTTGACATTCTCCCTCCAGGTGATTGAACCAAATGGGTGGAATCCAAAGCAGTCAAAGATAGTTTACTTTTGGCAGCAAAACTCATTGAAACAAATGAATGCGATGCACCAGGGTCGAATAAAACCAAAGCAGGCACTGAATTTACTAGAAACTTACCAATAACCACATCAGTGGCTTCTTCGGCATCCTTAGCAGTGACATAGTTGACACGAGCTTTGGTTGGTCCTTGGTTAGCCCTTCCTCCATTCCTTCCACCTTTATTACCAAAGCCTCCCCGGTTATTAGTTGCCCCACCTCGGGTTGGTACACCTCCGGAACGGTTTGGTGCTGGTGCTGCTGGAGCTACCTTGGCCCCTCCAAGTTGAGTTCTAGCTTGAGCTTTGGCCACCTGTTCAGGAAGATCCTTCAACGGACAACCAGGGCGATAATGCCCCAATTGACCACAATGGTAGCAAACATTGTTCTTCTGTGGGCAATCATTTGGATAGTGGTTTCCACCACAAATCTTGCATTTCACTTGCACTGAACGAGATGCGGTTGGTTGGTTTCTTGTAGTAGCAAATGTTTTAGGAACCGCTGTATCTTGCATTTCACTTGCACTGAATTAGATGTCTACTTATGGTGTCAAAACAAGGAATGAGATTTTATAACTATTGGCATGATATAAAATAATTGTTTTTATCTAATAAATTTTATAGAATTTTATAACTTAAATTTTGTCATAGAGGAATAAAATCACCACAAAGATAATAAAAAAAAAAACTGATACCACCCCATGCAAACTCAACTCATAGTTCTCATTAAACTTTAAAATATTCTCATAAAACTTTATCATACATCTCCTGAAGCATCCAATAAGTGGA
>RWGY01000411.1:0-90357 GCA_007726485.1 Eragrostis curvula
TTAGAAATTCAAACATATAACTATTATAGGTACATCAATAGTGCTGCGGATTGTGGTGTGTCGATCAAATATTTAAGCCTCCAACACATTGAGTAGTGCCTCATTAGCATCTCTGCCAAAAACATGAAGTGCCTTCTTGGTGAAGTCTCATAAGCCATATCATTGATAAATATGTGTATCTTCAAATCTCTAAGTCACGTTATCCCAATCGGCAGGTTTCAAAATTGTTTGCCTCTATCTCTAGTCTTCAACTTCCCGATTACACCAAGTCTTGTAAAATTCTTTTATCTTTGATGTGTATATTGGTGATAAAGGTTTCTAAATGTTCTAGTGCATCTCTAAACACAATATACATAAGACGTAATCAAACCTGTAAAAAATATGTACTGTGCTATGTTCTTCTCGACTATAATACGATACATTAGCTGAATTTACTTAAATTTTGAGTTAATTATTTTTAGTCAAGAAAAAGAGGATGATCCACTTAATGTGACATATTGTCACTCTACTAGACATCTACTTGTGCTTAATCAAGTGTATTGGAAGAAAATCTGTATATTTTCTCTTGTTAAAACTCATGCTCCAATCTTTTTACGCTATTATTGAGGTTTTTCTCACAATACCTCATGACCAGCAATGCAAAGGGCAAGAGCTAAGCTAAACTGCATGAATAGTTGTTATGCTATTTTAGTGCTGACATGTAAATCTTTGCACTTTCATTTTCTTGTCGAAGCAAAAGTTCATATTAGCTTTGTCACCAATCATTTGCAGGCAAATTTAGCTAAAACTGCAATGGCTCAAATGGCTCAAAATACTACTAATTAATAAAACACACAATAATAGAAAATTCCCTATTTCTTGTAAAGCTTATAAATCTAAAAATATATGAAATTTTACCAATATAAATATGTAAATATGAAATGTTATTATGTTACCGACAACAACTGATAATATAGATAATTATACGAATGTCGACGAAACATAGAATGAAGAGGGAGGTATTTACAGGATATGTTCTATTGGATGAATGGCATTTGTCATCTCGCCACAGAAATATATCTCAACTCTAAAAACTCCCTACTCCATGCATTCATGTACACTCCATTGCTTTGTCATGAAGTAGCTTAGCCATTTGGTTCCATGGCATTCCTACTAGGAATTACCATCGTTACATAGGAAAATTCGTACGCCCGTATTACTAGTTTACGAGGTCCATTATATCTTGCTTCATCTTTCTTGCTTTTTTATGTATTCAAGAGTACTCACTTGTTTTGAAAAGGTTGTAGTTTTATGATTATCCAAAGAAAAACTTTTTTTATCTTTGACCAATAATCTCTAGATGTACACATAGATTAACAACATATTAGGCTAGAATCGTCATAAGATACACCTTCATAATGTAATTTATATATTGTAAACTACACGGATTTATAAAAATTATATTGGTCAAATATTTAAAAGCTTGACCTAGAACAAACCTAAAACTACAACTTTTTGGAACAGAGCCGGTACTTTTGTAACTCCATATCAAGAGATATATAACAAGAAGTGAAAGGGGTCTTGGCCTAATGGTTAAGGCATCTGAGTAGCACCTTTGAGGTCCTGGGTTCGACTTCCGGTGGGAGCAAATTTTCTAGTATTTAACGGCATTTGTGCTTTCAGCGGTAGGCGACGTGGCCGTCGACAGCGAGGCGCCAGTGGTGACTTCGTCAATTTGAAGGATTTGCCGGCTCAGTCTTCGAAGATGCTTATAGAGGTAGGGTTTGCGTATGTGCGTTCATAGGGGTGAGTGTGCGTGCGTTGTGAGTGTTTGAGTTGTATTGTGTAATCTAAAAAAAATATATATATATAACGAGAAATGTCATATTATGTAAGCAGTGGTGCGCCTCGTTCGCATCGGTCCACCACACCCGGCAGCGCGCAGGAGCGCAGCCAACCTGACGACCACATTTGTAATGACGTGTCCGGCGGTGTCGACACAATGGCACCCTGACTGCCGCGGCCATGTCAGGACTGAATGGGTCACGGTGGCCAAGGCGGTAGAGCCACGGGCTGACGCATCTTACCTCGTCGTGCCAGAGGGAGGTTGATAGCCGTAGAGCCGTACGTAGTACCACGACGCAGTCTGCCGCATCAGTGCCGAAGGCCGTTGTGGGCGCGAGGCGAGACTGCAAGCCGTCGTATGTCGTGTGCCCGAGGTCGCAAAGATAACAGTTTCCACGTGTAGACTTGGGAATGACCGAAACGCTCTTGAGCTCTGTCTCGCACTGTCACCCGCCAAGCCTGCACGGCTGACCACGCAGCTGATATAGACGCTGAGCCCTGCTGGACGTGGAGCACAAGCCCTTCAATGGCTCACCTCACCGGCATGGTAATTGGTAAGCTCGACGACCATCATGTGGTGCGCGGCACTTCGCTGCCGTGGGCGCGTACTTCCGCTGGCATCCGGGAATGGGCGGCCCGGTCGCCGGACGCGCTCATTCACGGTTCACCCGCAACCTGCTGAGCGTTCGAGGCGCTGTCTGTGCAAAGCACATCCACGTTGATGTGGATGGGCGCCGACCACTCCACGTGGACAGTGCTCGACGAAACGACCAGGACAGGGCGTGCGTTGCGTTTTCTGCTTTGTGTCATCGTGTGATCTCAGGAACGAAGAGGCGAGAAGACTCGATGTGGCTCACTACCAGCGTGAGTGCGTACCATTTCGTGATGTGCCCCTTGCACATAGCCGTGCTCTTGTGAGTGCTCCATCTGATCCTTTGGCATTAACTGGAGCTTGATAATGTGAGTTTGGCGTGTGAACTAGATGTAGACTTCACAAGCATGGGCACTTACCAAGTAAGGCTGTAGCTTGTGCAAACTTTTGTAGGAAGATTTCTTAAGATTCTCAGCGTTCATCAGGATTAGCAAACTTTGGTTAGGCAGGCAGCCCAATCCACAGTCTCCCTCTTCTGGCTCTACTAATGGTAGGAGTTCAGAGGCACATGTTGCTATGCCACTATGCTGTGCTACCGACATAATTGTTCACTGAAGACTGCAACGCGCTTGTTGTGGAGGGAAAAGAAGTCTTGCCACCGTCTAACACATTTTCGTGATAGAGTGTATTTGTGGTGGTTACTGAATGCACGTCGGGTGTAGGACGCGTATGTCAAGCATGGAGATACTTATCGTACTGGTTGTGAGGGCCTGAGGGGACTATATATATGTGCTACAATGTGCAGACCATATGCACAGAGATTTGAGAAGTTACGATTCTTTTTCAGCCTCTCGGGTTTCTCAAGTCAGCAGTCTGCAAGATTGGCATTGACAACATCGCCAACCTATCCACAAGTAAGCCGTTGAATTCTCAGTTACTCATGCAATCCAGTTTTGAACTTCTTTTTCTGGCTAAAAGCTTGAATTAGCTGCGTTCTTGGTTTAAGTAAATTTAGGGTGCTTGGGTCAATCTACTAGACAATGCAGACTCATTCTCCCTTTTCTTTTTGAGCTTGTGATCATTATATTTCCATGCTACATCATTTTGGATGCATCTGTCTTTATTTTTTAGATGTCTCAATGAGCAGCTTGTTTACTGTTCTGTTCTTTCCAGATTCCTTGTTCAACACAAAGCATTTGATCCCTTCATTTTGCAAGTTACTGTAGGTGTTCCTGTTATACAACGTCCTTAAATGGTAAGTCCATGACCGGCACAATAGCTTTTCTCCAGTTTATAAAATGATTTAAGTTCTAAGGGCTTCTTTTAGCTCATGTTGATTTTCCTCTCTTGAAGTTTATTCTTTGAACTACTGAAACTGATACCACACCTCAAATTGGAATTCAGTCAGAAGCATAGAAAAGGGGAGCACAATCAAATCTGGCAGTTTTAAAGTATTATCAACTTGAGAACTGGGAATAGTATAACATGGCTTATGCAAGCCCTGGGACTGATACATCAACAGATCCAGATGCTGACGACAAGAATCAAATGGTACTTGCCATTTTCAATTCAAAATCTTAACTATAATACCTACTTTCAATTCTTACTAGTGTAAATGTTCTATTTGTAATTTCAAAAAGTGCAGAAGCTGAAATATCTCTCACTGTCCTGGTTCAAACCTGTAATGATCGTTTACTTCCACGTTAATAAACTCTTTTGAAATTTCAATGTAGCACGATTAAAAAATATTTGATGATTGTCATTTTATTATGGCGCTATTCTCTCTTCAATTTTAACAATCAGTTTGCCATAAATTAATATTGCTCGCATGTTTGATGTATACTAAGCTTTGCCACATCAGTTTGAACTAGGACATCTTGCTGCTGCCAATGATGCTTTTGATTCTGGTAGCAAATCAAAGGATGGGCTAGGTCCAAAGGTATCTGATTTTGCACCTTGAATTCATGGATCATGTGATGACTCTGTTGTTAGAGAATTCTTACTGAGTTCATTGATGGTAGGCACTCCGCCGTCTTGCCCAAAATCGCGAAGCCGCAAGAAAAAGCCGTTTAAAAAAGAAGGTATGTTCATGTAATCATGTGCTTAGTGATGAATCTTGTTAGTCTTTCTCCTGTTGCCTTGTGCATATGCTGCTTCACAAGGTTTGCAAGGACTGATACGAACCTCAATTGTATCCATTTGTTTCTCAGGCATATGTTGAACAACTTGAGGCAAGCAGGTTGAAACTTGCCCAGTTGGAGAAGGAGCTTCAGCGTGCCCGCCAACAGGTACGCTCTTCATCTTTCATTTTGAATTTGGGCAAAGTTGCGTTTTTGTGAGGAACATACTGCCCTGACACTTAACTACTCATTCAGGGAATTTTTATTTCGACTCCAGGAAACCAGTCACATTCAACTTGTGGAAATGGTAATGTACTACTTTACATGTCAAATACTTAGGTCACCATGTACAATATTTTGATGAAAATTCTTTTTGAGTTAAGCTGTTAGATCTATTTGTAGGAACTCTGGCATTTGAGACAGAGCACGCACGCTGGCTGGAGGAGCACAACAAGCTCATAAATGAACTGAGGGCTGCAGTCAACGCACACTCTGGTGATGGCGATCTTCGGCGTATTGTTGATAGCATTATGGCACATTATTGCGAGTCTTTCAGGCTTAAGGGTGCAGCAGCCAGGGCAGATGCTTTTCATGTGCTGTCAGGAATGTGGAAGACCCCTGTGGAGAGGTGTTTTCTGTGGTTAGGTGGATTTCGATCGTCAGAGCTTCTTAAGGTTTCTTGATTTCTCGCACTAATCCTTTTGTATGGATGTACTTCTTGCAAAGCTTAAAGCCTCCCAGGTTTCCCTCTTACACTGGTGTTTTTAACCGCAGTTACTTGCAAGTCATCTAGAACCCCTTACTGAGCAGCAGCTTGCCAGTATATGCAGCCTGCAACAATCCTCCCAACAAGTTGAAAAGGTTCTTTCACATGGAGTGGAAGCACTGCAACAGTCGGTCACAGAAACTCTAGCATCAGGTTCCCTGAATTCTGCAGGTTCGTCTAGCAATATTGCAGATTGCACGGCACTAGTGGAAGCGGCAATGACAAAGCTTGGCACTCTAGAAAACTTCCTGCAGGAGGTAACTTCTTCAGTCTCTGGTGCTTGGCTGCTTGCTGCTCCTTGACATGTTGTTTTCTTGTTGATGAATGCTTCGTGTGCCTACGTCGCTATCTCCTCTTCTTTTTTTTTTTCGAATACTATCTCCTCTTTTACTATTGAACAATTTTAGCAATCTTTTCTAACGCAGGCTGACAATTTGCGACTCCAGACTCTTCAACAAATGCAGTGCATATTGACCACCCGCCAATCTGCACGAGCGCTGCTTGCAATCAGTGACTATTTCTCCCGTCTACGCGCTTTGAGTTCTCTCTGGATCGCCCGTCCACAGGCATGAACTCCTGCATCAACCGTTTAGTTTCTGGAGCAGGAATTCAATTACGCTAGTGTATTGATTGATTACAACTATGTAAAAGGGGAACACAAATCGTCAGCAGTTGCATATACTGTTTCGGTTTGCATATGTTACTGATGACAGCACATTGCATATCTTGTTGTGTTCTGTTAACGTACATGGTTGCTGATCGGCTCTGAAAACTAAACGTTTGGCATGGGGGAAAGCTGAAACCCAGCAACTCGCTTCCTGGACCCTGTTTCAGTTTCTGTTTGCTCTGGTGGCTGATCGACGGTCAGCTTGATCCTGAAATGCCAAAAGTTCAGTATTGTGCATATTGGTTAGGGTTTTCTCCTTGTATTTGAGCTTGGGTTGTCAGCCGTGATCCCTGATCCGACCTTTAAAAGCCACCATGCATGTCCAGCTGAGCTCAGGAAGAGCAAAGCATGCGTACGCCCTTGGCCCCCACAGTGCATCTTCCAGCAGGAACGCCCTAGCGGGAGTCCCAAGCTGCGCGCATGGGCGAGAATACCTGAGCAAAAATGATGAAACAATGATGTATCTGAACATCAGTACCATGAGAACCGGTAATTGTCAATCGAAGTTTTATTGGCACCGAAAATCACAAAACACTAATTTGAAGAGCTACAGACTGTCCTGCTGCTACTGCAAAATACAAAACTTCAGTGGCATAGAACCAAGAGTACAATACATGGAAATAGCGAATGCTCTGCAATATAGCTTGTAGCTGAACCCTATATCCGTTTAAGAACTTTCTCAGCAGCCTCGACGGTCTTCTCGATATCCTGGGAGGTGTGCGCCAAGCTGGTGAAACCTGCCTCGAACTGGGAGGGCGCAAAGTACACGCCCTCTTCCAGCATACCCCTGTAGAACCTCCCGAACTTCTCGGTGTCGCTCTTCTTGGCATCCTCAAAGTTGTGAACTGGGCCGCCCGTGAAGAAGAAACCAAACATTCCTCTGATGTGTCCTCCACACATCTCGTGCCCTGTTTTAGCACCAGCGTCCAGTATTCCGCCAACAAGATCGCCGGTGATCTTATCCAAGTATTCATAGGTACCAGGCTCCTGCAGACGCTTGAGTGTGTGAATTCCAGCAGTCATAGCTAGAGGGTTTCCACTGAGAGTTCCTGCCTGGTACATTGGCCCCGCAGGGGCAACCATCTCCATGATCTCCCTCCTCCCACCATAAGCACCAACTGGGAGACCACCACCGATAACTTTACCCATGGTTGTCACATCAGGGGTGATCCCAAAGTACTCTTGAGCCCCACCATATGCTAAACGGAAACCGGTCATCACTTCATCAAACACCAGGAGAGCACCATCTTGTTTGGTCAGGTCACGAAGGGCATTGAGGAAACCAGGCTGTGGAGGAATGAAGCCGGCATTGCCAACAACTGGTTCGAGGAACACTGCAGCAATCTCCCCTTTGTTTTCTTCAAAAAGATTCTTTACTGCGTCGACATCATTGTACGGTGCAGTTAGAGTCTCACTGGTGGCTCCCTTGGGTACTCCAGGGGAGTCTGGGAGGCCAAGGGTGGCAACACCACTTCCAGCTTTGACAAGGAAGGAATCAGCATGGCCATGGTAGCAGCCTTCAAACTTGAGAATTTTTTCCCTCCCAGTGAATGCACGCACAAGGCGGAGTGCTCCCATGCAGGCTTCTGTCCCTGAATTGACAAAGCGAACCATTTGGACACTTGGCACAGCAGAGATGACCATCTCAGCCAACACATTCTCCGAGTAACAGGGAGCACCGAAGCTAGTTCCTTTCTTCAGTGTTTCAATCAATGCAGCATTCACCTGAATCAAACATCAAGATTTCAATCAGATGATCTGACTCAGCTTTCTCCATTCTCAAGCCAGTTTATATATTCAGATGTTTGTAGATAAAGCGTGCTATCGTTCTTTTCTTTTTTCTCTGACTCTTTCTTTGGCTTGTTATCCAATAGGCAATAACATGGCACAATTCAAGCTTTTGAATTAAGTGTTATACACCCCAGTAATCATAAACACCACCAGTTTCATTTACATGTTCCTACCAATTAAATTTTATCATGCTTGTACTTGTGATAAGTGGTCCCTTTCTCATATTTTAAAATAAAAAGAACAATACTTTTGTTATGAGATTATCCAGTTCTGCATCCGCAGAACAAGAAGTTATGCTGAAATGTTCAATCTTATAACTTTGACAAAATGAGTAGCTAAAAGTAATGCCATACCTTATCATCAGCATGACCGATGATTGCAGGACCCCAGGAACCAACATAATCGATGTATTCATTTCCATCCACATCCCACATACGAGAACCCTTTACAGAATCGAAAACAATAGGTTGCCCACCAACAGATTTGAAGGCACGGACTGGTGAATTAACACCTCCAGGCATCAACTCCTGAGAAACAACCAAACACCAGATTAAATAAAATATCCAGAAGAAACGGTAATTTTGACAACCAAAACTGAATGAAATCTCAAAGGCGAAAAGATCCTAAAGCTGAAATGGGTGATGATGATATAGACTCCGCCACCTCTTGATAATTGTGTGTTCAATCAGGGTTACGTTCACATGTACCAGTGTAGTTTACCAACTACAGATCCAAGATCTGAATCACGAGTCACAAAAGGAATGTCTAACTGCATAAAAATATGTTATTTTGACAGCTTTGACACGTTCAGTGTAACATGCACTGCACATAGTAATTTCTACCTCAGTACAATTGATTCAAGCTACCATTCCATCAGTATGTCCGTTATAGGTGGCAATTCGGTTCAAGAACGTAGTTGACCTTATTGAACGCTCACATTGTCGACCCATACTCAGACCATTACCAGCCCCCGGTTTCCTAGTTCCAACCCACCTTTCGACAATCCGCCTCTAATTGTGTTCCCAACAATGCATTCTATTGGCAGGGAAAAAAAAAAACAAAGCGCACCAATCGTCTACGACTCCACAAGATAACAATTCTGCAGCTCGCTGCAATCACACGCCTCTTCTTCAGAATTCACACCTAAAAGGCCACAAGACCGTCCCAAACTAGACGCAGCCCTCACGCACGGCACAAGGGACCGGAAAAGCTAAGCAAGAAGACGGACGGCACCTTGGCGGCGTTGAAGATCTCCTCGGACTTCTGCACCGTGTACGCCTTCTCGCCCCTCTCGACGGAAATCGCGGCCCGCACCACGGACCGAGCGCGGCGCCCTGTCAGGGCACTCCTCGGCGCGGCCGGCCGGGCCGAGATCCCGGACGCCACGGCGGCGGCGGCGGCTGCTGCTGCTCCGGCCATGCTCGTGCTGGGCTTTCCCTCTCTCTCTCGCGAGCGAGGCCGGAGGCGTGGCGGTGGAGCAGATGAGGGGGGATAAGAAATTTCAGAGGGGTTTGGTGCGATTGGGTCTAAATAGCGTGGCCGGTCCCACCAGCGCACGGCGTCTCTCGCCTTATTTTTCCCCTTTTCTTTATTTTTTATTTCTCGTGCGAAAGAAAAGGCTAGCGTTCAGGTTTAGGCTGGGCCGAAACTTTTATACCACACCGGCCCCGTAACACGGGGCTGCGTGCCTTAAAAGTGGGCGGTCTGCGGTGCCCTCGCCTCCGCATTGGAGGTGCGGGCCTCGAGCCCGTTAAGTTATTTAAGTTATATTGTACATTAATTTATTTATACCTAAAAAGTATGTGTTAACGCTATTAAGTTCTATTGTACATTCAGTTATTTATATATTTGTAAAAGTTCTGCTTTATATTAAAGTAAAAAAATATTTTTGATGAAATTTATGCTGCACAATTATTCATGTTTTTTTATTAAGGGAAACAAAAACCTGGAAAACACCGGATTCGTGGGATCAATAACCAGGGCTCCGAGAGGATGGACAATTCTCGCATGGGTAAATCATGGACATCCTTCAATTGTGGTATTTGCTACTACTGGACACTACTTAAGTTTGGTTTTGCTAAAAGACACTATTGAATTGTGATAATTGGCTAATAGACATCCAAGCCATTAGAATATTGATTAGGGACAATTATGTTTTTACCTTCACTCTGAATTCTAATTGTGATTTTACTCTCACTTTTTTGACTTTATGATTTTATCCCTGTTTTTTTAATCTGAACCCAGAGTTAACCCCTACTAGGGGTAAAATCGAAATAGAATTATTCTGATTTTACCCCTACTGAGGGTAAGATATGGCTTCATGTTGAAAAACTAGGGGTAAAATCACAAAGTCAAAAAAGTGAAGGTAAAATCAGAATTAGAGTTCAAAGTGAGGGTAAAAACAGAAATGCCCCTATTAATTAACTAGTGAAGAGGGGAGAGAGAACACTATAAATAATCATATTGCCCTTGCAGACAGTGTTAGCCTATATGACCACAAAACCATATTTATTTGTAATTATATATGTCATAAGAATTATCAATATTTTTCGTAAAAGTACTAATTATTTCCATAATCATTATTAATTTACGTATTTTAAAAGTTTTATTAATTGTATCTTGACATGTCGAGTAAGTTTGACCAAGTAGAAAGGGGTAGTTTGGTCATTTGCAAAATCCTCTCTCTTCTCTAGGTAAGAAAAGTCATATTTAAATGCCTAGAGTGTCCATTAGCTAATTGACACAACTAGATAGTGTCCATTGGCAAAACCAAACTTGAATGGTGTCCATTAGCAAATACCAACAATGAAGAGTGTCCATGAGCAAATTTTGTCTTCTCGCATAGAACAGAGGTACTGTATGAAATATCATGTCTCCAACTCACTCCAGATTTTTCCTTCACGTTAGGCCTGGCTCTTTTTTTATTTTGGATAATGCATGAGAAGCTTAGAAGAACTAGCAGGTGTGACACATGAAGCACGCTAAGAAAGCAGATACTAACAATTAACAAACCACGCACCTCCGCCCATTAGATATGTGAAACCACTCAGCTGAGACTGGGGACTTGGGGTGCACCTGGCGAATCTTTCAACAATTATTAGGCGCGGAGCAGCTTTCCCTGACAGTTCTTTTCCAAGAGTTTCCCATCGATACCGCCAGCCAGTGTTGACTATACACACAAGGATGCATTGTCTGATATGTTCCTTTCATTTGTCTTTCCAGGAAGTTGCCAGGCGCTTGAGTGTCTGATATGTTCCTTTCATTTGTCTTTCCAGGAAGTTGCCAGGCGCTTGAGTTCATTCAAGGGAGCACAAGCATACAACATGGTGTGGAATTGACTTCTTGCCGCCCTTATAGTGTTTAATAACGGCATATAAAACATTAAAGTTAGCTGCCATGCTCAATAAACTATACCAAAAGTGGAAATATATCAAACAATTCGGATTAAATTTAGAGTTTACAATTCGGATAATTTCGCAAGTTATAGAAACATATGTACAGCATGGATCATTTATGTGAATTAAACTATGCCAAGACGTGGTGATCCGATTGGACAGACGTCACCAATCACATAACAGTCGTTCTAGAATCTGTAAGGTCGGGTCAACACGGCCAAGTGCTTACTTGGTCAGCTATAATAAGTGTCAGATTTCTTTCCAATGGAAATATGCTTTTAAATTCTACTGGTAGCAAGAGCAACGACTTCAGGGTCAATGGTACTGAAATAACAATGGTTTCTCCAAGCCCCCTCCTCGGCTGTTTTCCCCATTTGCATCTCTAGGAGACAGTATAGACAACCAAAGAGGCAAATACCATGGCGATGGGAGAAGCTGTGCTGTCTGCCCTCATGCAGGTACTTTTTGAGAAAGTGATTTCTGCTGCTATTGGTGAGCTGAAATTCCCTCAAGATGTCACTGAGGAGCTGCAGAAGTTATCTAGCAGCCTGTCAACAATTCAAGCTCATGTTGAAGATGCTGAGGAGCGACAACTCAATGATAAAGCTTCACGCAACTGGCTTGCCAAGCTCAAGGATGTTGCATACCAGATGGATGACTTGCTAGATGAGCATGCAGCTGAGGCCCTCCGATCCAAACTAGAAGGCCCAACCAACCATGACCATCTGAAGAAGGTTAGGAGTTGTTTCTGCTGTTTTGGGTTCAACAGTTGTTTATACAACAAGAAGATAGTGCATCAAATAAGCTCGATAGGCTTATCAAAGAAAGACAGATTATTGGTCCAAGCATGATTAGTGGAACTGACAGGCAGGAGATTATAGAAAGGCCCAAGACAAGTTCGCTGATCGATGACTCGAGTGTGCTTGGAAGAGAAGAAGATAAGGAGATCATTGTGGAGATGTTGATGACCCCTAATAAGGCAAACCATCCCAACCTTTCTATTCTTCCCATAGTGGGCATGGGGGGTCTAGGGAAGACAACTCTAACACAGCTTGTCTACAATGATGCAAGAGTAAAGGAGTATTTCCAGATAAGGGTGTGGCTGAGCGTTTCTGAAAATTTTGATGAGATGAAGCTTACCAAGGAAACCATTGAATCAGTTGCCAGTGGGTTCTCATCGGCCACGACAAATATGAACTTGCTTCAAGAAGACCTCTCAAAAAAGCTGCAAGGTAAAAGATTTCTTCTAGTCCTTGATGATGTATGGAATGAAGACCCTGAAAAATGGGATAGGTACCGCTGTGCTCTACTTAGTGGGGGAAAAGGAAGCAGGATTCTAGTTACCACTCGAAATGAAAATGTAGGGAAGCTAATGGGTGGGTTGAATCCTTACCATCTGAAGCAACTATCAGACAAAGATTGCTGGCAGTTGTTCAGGAACCACGCATTTGTAGATGGTGACTCCAGTGCACACCCAAAACTGGAAATGATAGGCAAGGAAATTGTGAAGAAGCTGAAAGGTCTGCCACTGGCCGCAAAAGCAATAGGTAGTTTACTATGTGCCAAGGAAACAGAGGATGATTGGAAAAATATATTAAAGAGTGAGATATGGGAATTACCATCAGATAAAAACAACATATTGCCCGCTCTGAGATTGAGTTATAGTCATCTGCCTGCAATACTGAAGCAATGTTTTGCATTTTGTTCAGTATTTCCCAAAGATTATGTGTTTGAGAAAAGAAGGTTGGTCCAAATCTGGATGGCCCTTGGATTCATTCAACCTCAAGGAAGGAGAAGAGTGGAAGAAATTGGGAGTGGCTATTTTGATGAATTGCTAAGTAGATCCTTCTTCCAACATCACAGGAGTGGATATGTGATGCATGATGCCATGCATGACCTTGCACAGTCTGTCTCTACTAACGAATGCCTTAGGCTGGATGACCCTCCACACGGAAGCAGCAGTGCAAGAAGTGCCAGGCACCTATCATTCTCCTGTGACAATAGAAGTTCGACTCAGTTTGAAATGTTCCTTGAATATAAGAGAGCACGCACACTTCTAATACTGAATGGATATAAATCAGTTACCAGCCCTATCCCCAGTGATCTGTTCCTCACGTTGAAGTACCTCCATGTGCTGGACTTGAATCGACGAGACATTACTATGCTGCCAGATACTATTGGGAACTTAAAAATGCTTCGATACCTGAATCTCTCGAGCACTGGAATAACAGTGCTGCCTTCATCAATTGGCAAACTGTTCAGCTTACAAACACTTAAGTTACAAAACTGCCATGTATTGGATTACCTCCCAAAGAACATAACCAATCTTGTAAATCTCAGATGTCTAGAAGCAAGAACAGAGCTGATCACTGGCGTAGCTGGAATAGGGAACTTGAGTAGCCTTCAGCAGTTGGAGGAATTTGTTGTGCGTAAGGACTATGGATACAGAATCAGTGAATTGAAGGCAATGAAGGGGATCACAGGACATATATCCATTAAAAACCTTGAGAACGTGGTAAGTGTGGGGGAGGCAAATGAAGCTTTGCTAAACGAGAAGGCATGCATTAACACTCTAGATCTTGTGTGGTCTGATGGGAGGTGCTTGAATTCAGAAGAAGCAGCTCAAGAAACTGAGATACTCAGACACCTCCAACCTCATCATGAACTCAGCGAGTTGTCAGTCAAGGCATTTGCAGGATTCTACTTTCCAAAATGGTTAAGTAGTCTTGCTCACATGCAAACTATCCACCTGTCTGACTGTCCAAACTGCTCAATTCTACCAGCGCTTGGGGTGCTGCCGCTACTCAAGTTTTTAGATATTGGGGGTTTTCGTGCCATTACTGAAATCAACAAAGAGTTTTCAGGAACCAGTGAGATTAAGGGGTTTCCGTCACTGAAGGAACTCATATTTGAAGACATGCCTAATCTCAGAAGGTGGGTATCTGCCCAAGACCCTCAGTTGCTTCCGTCCCTCACAGAACTTGTAGTGATAGACTGCCAGCAACTATCAGAATTCCCATTCCTCCCTTCAACATTAGTGAAGCTCAAAATTTCTGAAACAGGTCTTGCTACTCTACCAGAAATATATAGTCCAACTTCTCAATGTACATTATCATTGGAATGCCTACATATTCATCAATGTCCAAATCTTGTATCCTTAGAACAAGGATTGCTTTGCCAGAAGTTATTGGCTCTCCATCAATTAACCATCACCGGCTGTCCAGAATTAACTGACCTACCAGTTGAAGGATTCAGCGGCCTAATCTCTCTTAAGAGTATTCATATCTATGATTGTCCAAAGCTGGCACCATCCCAAGAGAGTAGCTTGCTGCCCTCCATGCTTGAAGATCTACGCATCAGTGCATGCTCCAATCTAATCAACCCTCTTCTTAGAGAGATTAATGAGATTTCTTTGACAAATCTTGCCATCACTAATTGTGATACCCTTCACTTTTTTCCAGTAAAGCTCCCTGCCACTCTACAAAAATTAGAGATATTCTGTTGCAGTAATCTGGGAAGCTTGCCTGCTGGCCTAGAAGAAGCATCATGTTTAACAGCTATGACCATTTTGCAATGCCCTCTTATACCATGCTTGCCAGAACAAGGCCTGCCACAATCATTGAAAGAACTGTACATCAAAGAATGCCCGCTGCTAGCAGAGAGATGTCAAGAAAACGGCGGACAAGATTGGCTGAAAATTGCTCATACACCAACTATAGAGATTGAAGATGATAGTACCATGAATGAATGGAGCTTTAGAAGAAGATTACCCTGAATGCATCATAGCAACACAACAGAACGGTATGAACTAGACACATCTCCTGATTTTTTTTTGTTGGGGGGGGGGGGGGGGGGGGTATATATAAGAGCAAAACATATCCTTGGCAGGTGCTTGTATATTCCCGTTTTAATCTATGTTGCATGTTGGCACATGCTTATCACTATAAATGTATTTCATATGTCAAGTCAGTGGTAACAAGCATGTCGTAATCATAAACCCATGCCAAAAATCAGAAACAATATAAATATGCAAGTTTCACATTTGAAGTAAAAGCAAACTAGACCTTAGAATATTGCAACTAAAGGGATAGTCAACAGTGCAACAAGCAAACTAAAATGAACCAACAGAGGACAACATTGTCTGCCTCTTTTACTGTGAAATCCTAATTTTGATGTTCTAAAAAAGGATCCATATCCACAACATTTTACTTGAGACACCAACCATAGCCAAGTCATTTCTTTCAGAACCCAATAAGAGTTTAGCTGTGTTACGAGAAATTTTAGTGATATTGTCACCAACCATGGCCACGTAATAGTAACAGGTTTACAGAATAATAGTTTACAGGGTACTAACAGATTTGCTAAAATTTTGATGAAAATATCCCATAGTTGAGTATCGGAGATACTGTAACTCTAAGTTGCAGATGCATGATCTGTCTAACACGATTCATGTTTCTAATTTGCATACTTTCTTGCCTTCATTTTCAGGTTATAATTTGGAATCTAAAAGTCTTTCAGACAATAGCGATGCTTCAAGAACATTACGGTGTTCCAATATCCTAATATACAAAGCCCGTTTCCGCGGCCCACGATCATCAAATGTATCACATTCACGAAAGACAGAACAGACGCATCTAATGGTAGCAGACACATTTTTACCATCGCAAGACAACTAGTGATATACTACTGGGATGGGGGACGCACCCGAGTAAATCGGTGAATATGTCCAGTAACGCCGCGAATAAATGAAGGATGAATCATTCGACTGAATGGAGGCAACAGAGATCACAGGTCGCGTTACGAATAAGCAAAAGGCGAATCATTCGTTAGCTGAAAAGGAAAAAAATCCGAAGAACTTACTGTCCAAAGTGAAGCGCGCGCAGCGAAATTCCTGCGCTTCCTCTTCTTCCCCAATCCCCACCATCCTCCCGAGCCACCAATTTTGGCGGCGGCGAGCGGGTGGAGCGAAGTCGTCACGCGAGGCGACGGATGGGCAGCGCCGCATCGGAGTGCGGTTGCTGTCGCCCACCGAGGAACCTCGACGTCGGCCGGTTGGTGGTCCTTGCCGCGGGAGCAAATTGACGAGCCGGCTGGTTGTAGGGCCTGATGAAGCGGCCGGTGGACGGGGTGGGCCTCTAAAATCAGGCCGGGGTGGAAGGCGGGGAGGGCGACGGGGTCGGCCGCCGGAGGGCGGTGGGAGGAGAGGCCACAGGTGGGAGAGGGGAGGGAGCAAGCCAACCCGGGGAGTTTCTGCAAATATTTTGGGTCGCGATTATTAATCGCGATCCAAATCAGGAACCTGTATGTAAATATTTTAGATCGCGAGTATTAATCGCGATCTAAATCAGAGATGTATATGTAATTATTTAAATCGTAATTATTAATCGTAAATATTTAGAACCAGGGCAGGGGTCCCTTCAAAAATATTCTGGATCGCGCGCGGGGGCCTGTCTGCCAAAACTTCAGGCCGGCGGCGTGGCTGGCGGCGTCGCGGCGAGGCCGCGCGCGCGACCGCCGTCGGCCTCCGCTAGCACCACCGCCGTGCGTTCCGTGCTCCCCTCCGACCATTTCACGCGCCCGGCCCGCTTTCCCCGGCTCTCTCCGCACGCAACTGGAACCTCTCGCTCCCTGCTCCGACGCCGGCCGCGAAAAACGCCCCGTCGCGCCGTCAGGCTGTACCGGCGGTCAGTACGCGGCGCGCTCGGATCCGGACGTCGCCGTATCCAAGACGTACGGCGGCTCGCGCAATCCCGAGCGACGAAGCGAACCGCCGCACTTCGTGCCGGGGCGGGCATGTTTCTCTCGCCATCGCCGCGCATGCGTCGTCGTGCTTCTCCGAGGTGGAACCACCAAGGCATCTCACCCAAGATTTCCGACGAGACAGACAACCAGAGACATCGGACATACTATATGCTAGAGCCCAAAATTTCCCAGTTCTATTGTAAATACTAGAGTACTCGATTCGATTCATACCAAAGACGTGGCTAAAAAACCGAGAAGAAAACTCGAAACACAAAAGCATGTCGGGATGATGGATCGGATGGAAGAATTCAAAGCTCGTTGTTATCGATTCGTAAGGAATTCAAAGCATGTCAGTTCTTTGCTGGACTGCTTCCGGTCCGCCGCCCTGGCCCTGAGGCCCTCGCGCTCCGTGCTCCTCCCGCACGCACGAGTGACGGGAGTGACAGCACGAACAGCGAAGGCCGGCGCAGCGGCGTGATCGAATGCTTGCGTTGGAGTGCCGCAGCAGGCAGGCGTCGTACATCACCATGCCCCTCTCCTGGCCGGGGCACTTGCCGCATGTCCAGGCAAGTGAACCGTGCTTGACCAGGCACCATTTTTCATCAGGAAAATCACTCATGGCAGCAACCAAACTAGCCCGCCCTGCGCCGACCATCCAGGCACGCGTGCCACTCCGCGAGGCCGTACGCTTGCGTGGTCGGGCTGAACCATACGGGGGCGGAGCGTGAACAAAATGTAAAGAGGGCCAAATGCTACAATGTATTGGAAGACGAGATCTTATTATTTTGCACCAATGAAATTTTACCTTTAACAAAATGTCAGTGGTTTTTTTAGAATTTGCATTTTTTTTAACATCACTTGCCCCTTTTTTTGTCAAGTAATTTGACGATCCTACTACTAATTAGGAAAACAAATGTATGGAGAAGTTGCACAGGCAGGGACACAAAAATCGAAGTGCTCTCATTTTTTGTTTAAAAAAAATAAATAAAAGCACTTTGATTTTTATGCATAATTGTCTGCAAAAGAAAATTATAGACGCAAACAAAAATACACACGTACTAGGAGCCTGGTAGGCTGCTCTCTGGCCTCCACGGCTCCGCGCAACGGGCCACAGGCCAGCACCTCCACGAGCCTAGGCCTTTTTTTAGATGCCTTTTTTTAATAATGGGAAAAAAAACATCCGGGTCTTGGCCTCACTAGGAGATTAGAGCCGTCTTATTACAAATTGCAGCACTTCTGTCTGCCTGAATGAGAATAAAAGATGCACACAAAGCATAACAAGTTTGAATAAGGAGACCTATTAATAACAAAGTCTACTGGTAAATCTTCATCCATGGTGTGCGAAGACCTCCATTGCCGACACCTTGAGTCGTCGGCAAGCACCTCTCATCGTCTCCTTGTCTTCATTATTCTTTTGCAGCTGGGACCAAAACCGAAGCCAATGTGTTCCCCGGAAGAGTACCTGCATATAAGTTTTCATAGGTGTCTTATCAAAAACTATATCATTCCTACTTAACCAGATAGCCCAACATAAAGCTGATGCACCAATAAGTAGTTGTTTTTTGAGTTTAGCATCTATACCATAAAGCCACCCCCCAAATAAATGTGAAATGTTATTAGGAAGTTGTAAATCAAAACAGAAGTAGACAAGTCTCCAAATAAACTTAGCAAAATGGCAATCAATAAATAAGTGTTGAATGGTTTCTTCTTTAGAACAGAAACAATATTTCTTATTACCATGCCAATTACGTCTAGCTAAGTTATCTTTAGTTAAAACCACTTCTTTCTGCAAGTACCACATAAAGATCATGATCTTGAGAGGTGTTTTCATTTTCCAGATAGTCTTATTATGGATCACATTATCATTGTTCAGAAGTGCCTTGTACATGGATTGAACATTAAAAAGACCTGTAGGGGTAAGATTCCACCTAAATTGGTCTTTAATATCCGATAGTTGTACATGTGCAATACGAGATACAAGATTCTGCCAAAAGTAAAGGTTTTGACCAATCAAAGACCTTCTAAAAGAAATATTGAGTGGAACTGTACTAAAGACAGAAACAATAGTTGCACTTTTCTTCCGAGCAATGTTATATAGTGTCGGGTATTGTTCCTTAATGGTAAAGTTTCCTAACCATTTGTCGTCCTAAAATCTAATATGTTGCCCGTTGTGTAAGACCAGGCTGCCCAGTTGTAGAAAGGTATCTTTGACTTTCATCAAACCCGACCAAAAATGTGAATCACCTGGTTTCTTTTCTACCTGAGTTAATGTCTGGTTATGTAAATACTTTCTTCTAAGCATGTCTTGCCAAACCCCCTCTTCATTGATAAGTTTGAAAAGCCACTTACTCAGTAAACATTGATTTTGTATATCAATGTTCTGAATTCCTAACCCCCCTAATTCCTTAGGTTGGCATAGGATGCTCCATCTGGCAAGCCTATACTTCTCCCCCTTGCCAAAAAAATCTTGACCGATAGTAATCTAGTTTTTCAAGAACTCCTCTAGGAACCTCAAAAAACGATAACATGAACATGGCAAGGCTTGTTAAGATCGAGTTAATTAGAACCAAACGGCCACCTACAGACATGAGTTTGCCCTTCCAGCTACTCAACTTTTTCTCAAATTTCTCCTCTATAACTTTCCAATCCGCATTACTTAACTTTCTGAAATGCATTGGAATCCCCAGATATCTAAATGGGTAACTCCCCATTTGACATCCAAAAAGTTGAGAGTATTGTGCTTCATAGTCATTTGCTTGACCAAAACAGAACACCTCACTTTTGTGGAAATTTATTTTAAGACCCGATAATTGTTCGAAAGCACATAACAATAGTTTCATATTAGTAGCTTTTTCCATATCATGGTCCATAAAAATAATAGTGTCATCTGCATATTGTAATATAGATATCCCACCATCAATAAGGTGAGGAACGAGGCCCTCAACCTGGCCATCTTCTTTTGCCCTATTGATAAGAATGGCCAACATATCTACTACAATATTGAAAAGAATGGGAGAAAGCGGATCCCCTTGTCTTAAGCCCTTGTAGGTTTGAAAATTCTTTCCGACTTGGTCATTTATTTTAATGCCGACATGCTCACCCTGAATGAAAGCATTAATCCACTGAATCCATCTATTAGAAAATCCTTTCATTCGCAAGGTTTGCTGAACAAATGACCATTTTACCTTATCATATGCTTTTTCAAAGTCAATTTTAAATACCACCCCACTTTGTTTTTTCCGATGGAGTTCATGAATTGTTTCGTGTAAAACAATCACTCCTTCCATAATATTTCTACCGGGAATAAAAGCAGTTTGTGTAGGACTTATGACTTTTTGGGCCACCATTGATATTCTATTAGTAGCCACCTTTGTAAAAATCTTGAAACTCACATTCAACAAGCATATTGGTCTATATTGTTGTATCTTCTCTGCATCTCTACATTTTAGTACCAGAATGATAGTTCCAAAATTGAGACTTTGTAAAGGCAAGTTACCTTTATGGAAATCACTAAACAAAGCCATCAAGTCAAACTTAATTGTATCCCAAAAAGCCTGATAGAATTCTGCAGGGAAACCATCAGGTCCAGGGACTTTGTTGTGTTCTATTTGGAAGATTGCAGCTCTTATTTCTTCCTCGGTGAACTCACTAATTAAAGTCTCATTTTCTAGATTTGTTACTTGTGGGATGTCATCAACTCTAGTCTCATCCAGATGAAAACTATTATTGTCTGGTGGACCAAAGAGACCTTTACAGTAGGAAGCAATGCACTTTTTAAGTTCATCATCACCATTTATAATTTGGTCTCCATCCCGTAACTGGAATATTCTAGTTTTCCGGTGCTTTCCATTTGCCACAAGCTGGAAATACTTGGTATTGGAGTCACCCTCGAGTAACTCCTTAACCTTTGCTCGTTGGTACCATTTTAATTCCTCCTCTCTCAACATATGTGCGAGCCTGTTTTGGAGATATTGCTTCATATCTAATTCTTGTTGTGATAACAAATTAGTTTCAGCCTTTTTATCCAAAACATTCAATTTATCGAGGATGTTCTTTTTCTCTTTTTTATACACCCCACTGGTGTGTTTAGCCCAACCCCTAAGATATTGGCGTAAGGCACGTATTTTTGCCTGCCATTTTTCCGTAGGAGTGTTGCCACCTTGTTCAGTTGACCATATTTCCTTTACCATGTCAGTGAAACCATCTCGTAAGAACCAACCTGATTCAAATTTGAATAAAGGTTGTTGATTATACATAGATGCATCACCAGAATTTAGAAGTAAAGGAGTATGATCCGATATATCTCTAGACAGTGTAACAACAGTCGATAAAGGGTATTTTTGTTCCCATTCCGTACTAATCAATACTCTGTCTAATTTCTCGTAAGTGGGCTGTTGTAGACGATTAGCCCACGTAAATTGTCTCCCTGACATTTCTATTTCTCTTAAATTTAGGCCATCAATTACGGCGTTAAAAAGAAAAGGCCATCGATGGTCAAAATTATCATTATTTTTCTCTTTTGGACTTCTCATAATATTGAAATCACCACCAATTAAAATTGGAAGGTTCTCATGGCTACACATATGGACTAACTCAGTTAAAAACTGTTGTTTTAGGTCCTGTTGTGCAGGTCCATATACGACCACTAATGCCCATTTGAAGCTATCAGCTTTGTTGCATAAATGGAATTTAACATAGAAGTCGCCTTCATCAATCGCGCCAATATCATATACATCAAGGTCAACACCCAAGAGGATCCCACCAGATCGGCCTCTAGGTTCCTTGCAATGCCAAATAAAATTTTGACCCCCACACAAATTTTTGAGAAAGGGATCGGTGAAATTTTTCCTGACAGTCTCGGAAATCGCAATAAAATTCAGGTTATGCTCTTTGGTTAAATCAGAGACAAACCTATGTTTTTTGGGGTCTTTAAACCCATCGCTATTCCAAAAGCTCCTTTCATTTATAATCGTTTGATTTTTGTTTCCCTTTCCGGCTTTTATCCTTGGACTTGTTATGAGAAGAAGTAGTACGAGACACAATGTGCTCACTACCTGTATCCATAACTTCATCCGTAATATCACTACATAAGTGATTAAGGATAAATTTATCCATTTCATCTTCATCAGCGGATTCTTTTTCCTCTCTATCCAGTACTAGAGTTTTCACATCATGAATTTCACTAGCATTTAATCTATCCCGCTCTACTGATTTCAAATGATTAATAGAATCTACAGTACTAGCGCTACCAGATCCTATGGAAATACCTATAGAACTGATACTAGATGAAATAAAATCATTTGGCAACAGTAAGAAGGAAGACGTATTTGTACCTTTGGCGAAGTCGCCATCAAGGTTGCGCGCCGCTTTGAGCTTTACTGTTCATATCCTTACATACGCAATTACTATAATATAGGATATGAAAATGTTGCCTTCTCTTGTATATTTGAAATTTGGAATAAGTAAATCTGATTTTATTTCTCAAAACCCCATTTCCTTTAAACTAAAGAAAAGAAAATATAGTAAAATATAAAATCTACTAGAACAAATAAAAAAAGAAAAAAGAAAGAAAAAATCAAGCTATAGATAGAAATATTAATGTATGCATGCCGTTCACATCGTTGACATTCGTACCTATAGTCTGATTTTTCGGTACTTTCTTTGACCCAAAACACAAATGGGTACAACATGTGCATATTGTTTCCAGGTCATGATAAGTATTTCATCATTTGGGTTAATCATTTATCTGCCATTGGCCAAGTGCAAAAACTTTCTAATGACACTTGAGTCGTCCAGACCCTAATTAATTGGTAGTGACACAAGCTAAAGAAATTCAAGGTTGGTGGCCTGAGTAATAATTCCTGTTTGGGGTATAAATTATTAATAATTGGGTTAAAATACTGCAATAACTAAGCGGACATCAGCTCTAATTATAATTGTGGTCAATTCTCTTGTAGGCGTTTATAAAGGTTGGGTGTCCGTTTGTGTGTTCACAGAGACAATTGTGGATGTGCGTATATATTTAGGCGTCTACATTCCCATTTTTTTTTAATTTTTTTTGGGTCCAAGTTGGCTTCTTGACAGGGCACACATGGAATCAACTTGATATTTACCAAACAAAGGAAGTCGTCAGCACGTTGGAGCTGCTCGGCATGCAGCTGTATAGTATGAAACGTTGGCGCGCATCCAACAGCATTACATTTACAGGAACACACACACACACACCAAGAAAGACGACGAAGGTGTGTGCGGTAGCCGGCTAGCTAGCTTTCCGCAGGAGCCATGCACAGCCTCCTTCCCATCCTTTTCTTCATCAGTTTGTCTCTCGGCGGCACGAGAACGAACGCCGCCGATGACCCATTCTACGGAATCTACACCGAGTGCCCCAGCGACACGAACTACACGCGCGGCAGCGCCTTCGATGCCAACCTCGCCGCGCTCGTCGCCTCGCTCCCCGCCGCTGCAGCGGCGTCCTCCGGGTTCGCCAAGAACGTCACCGGCGCCTGGCCCGACCAGGCGTACGGCCTCGCGCAGTGCCGCGCCGACGTCAACGCGTCCGTCTGCCTCGCGTGCCTGGACGCCGCGGCGCGGGACGTGGCCGGCAAGTGCCCCGGCCAGAAGAGGGCCGTGCACTTCTACGAAGCCTGCCTGCTGCGCCACTCCAACGCGAGCTTCTTCGGCGCCGACGACACGTCGTACGCGATCTACCTGTGCAACGCGCAGAACGCGACGCAGCCGGAGCAGTTCATGTCGCGGCTCGGCGCGCTGATGGGCAACCTCACGGAGAAGGCGGCGTACGGGACCCCGCGCCTGTTCGCGGCCGGCGCGGCGGACGTGACGCCGTTCGAGAAAATCTACGGCATGGCCCAGTGCACGCGAGACCTCCCTGCCGATGACTGCAAGGCCTGCCTTTCCAGCGCCGTCGGGTATATTCCGAAACTCTGCGGTGCGAAGCAAGGCGGCCGGATCGTGCACCGGACCTGCTCCGTCCGGTTCGAGGAGTACCCTTTCTACAACCCCCAGGCTGTCGAGGCGGCCATGTCGCCGGCGCCGCCGCCTTCGCCGCCGCCGCCGTCGGGAACTGGGCCAGTCAATGGCAGCAACATCCCCGCCCCAGCCCCAGGAAGCAACGGTCAGTCAACAGCTCCTGTCCCTTTCGTAATGCGTTTGCTTGATTTTGTTTTACAGGGAATACGTTTGATAGCTGGCATTTGTTTCTACGTACGAACTCTACCCTATAAATGCAGCGTGTATTCTTTTTTGTTTCAGATCAAATGCAACGTGTATCTGAAAACATTGTAGGAAATATCATACAATCATGCACAAGAATGTTGGAGCAAATCATCCACTGAACCAGTAGTTTCCAAGTGTAGAAAACACCAGTAGCAACAATGCTGCGATCTACAACCCCAACCCCAAATCTAGATGCACGAAGATGTCTTTGCCATCACAATTTAAGTGAACTTTTCATAGTAAAAAGTAAAAACGTTTATGCCACTGATGTTCCAATAATGACACGTAGGACCCGTTTTTGTTACTGACAGCATATATCAGATTATGAAAAAAATATATATAATAGCAGGTGGGGAATTATTCCTTTCCGTTTGCCAATAATAGCTATAAACATCGAGTCTGAAATATGATGCAATCTAAGCCAACCATCAGAAAAGTGACGTTTTTTAGAAGTAGAGTCCAAACGATAAGCAATATCTCTAGAAAGCTCAAACCACTTTTGTTCTGTCCTTTTGACGACACACGCTGCCGATGTAGGGGGGAATCACACAGCGAGGACAGCTCTTCTTATCTCGATTCCTGCTGCTGCAACCTTGGTGGTGCTACTGCTAGTTGTTGTCTATTTCTGCAAGAGAAACAGGAAGCCACATAACCATGCGTCGATTGCAAGCTCCAGTAAGTGCTGAAACAAAATAACTATTATGATAGTGTGACGCAATGCAATCTTCAGTTTTTTAGCTAATACTTTTTCATAAACAGGGCGTGGAGATGAGGATGAAATGAGAAGCTCAGACTTTATTCTGTATGATTTCAGTACCCTTCGAACTGCCACTGGCAACTTTTCAGAGAAAAATAAACTCGGGGAAGGTGGATTTGGGCCAGTTTACAAAGTAACAGCTTAAGCACACCACAATTTGTTTCGCGAGGCTGTTTTTTATTTACCCCGCAAGTGCACACTATAAATTGACGGCCTGATCTCAATTCTGTTCAGGGAACACTATCAAATGGTCAGGAAATTGCAGTGAAGAGATTGTCAACAACTTCACAACAAGGACAAGAGGAGATGAAAAATGAGGTAGTCCTTGTTGCAAAGCTCCAGCACAAGAACTTGGTGCGCCTTCTCGGCTGCTGCATCGAGGAACACGAGAGGCTTCTCGTCTACGAGTTACTCAGCAACAACAGCCTCGACAAGATCCTTTTCGGTACTTCCATTCAGGCGGCCAAGATCCTGCTATCATTTCATCTTCGATCATCTGACTGCCTTTTTTTATAAAAAAAATCGCTCCGTCAGCCATTTCATTTTTCAAAATAAACTTACAGATCGTGTGCGGCAGAAAGAGCTAAGTTGGGGGCAGAGGTTCAAAATCATCGAGGGGATCGGTCGAGGGCTCCTTTACCTTCACGAGGATTCAAGGTTGAAGGTGATCCACCGGGATCTCAAAGCGAGCAACATCTTGCTGGATGCAGAAATGAACCCCAAGATATCAGATTTCGGCTTAGCGAAGCTGTTTAATATCGATTCAAGTGTTGCAAACACGAGCCGCATTGCCGGCACCTAGTAAGTTTGCTGCCTCCAGTAATTATTTTAACAAGGACTCTGCTTGTACATTTGCAACTTGCAAAGACGAGCCGCATTGCCGGGGCTTAGTAAATTTACCATTCGTCTCTCTAGTCTGGCTGACATGTTGTGTCTTCAAAATGCAGTGGATATATGGCACCAGAGTACGTCATGCACGGTATGGTCTCAGCCAAATCAGACGTTTTTAGCTACGGCGTCCTAGTCCTGGAGATCGTCACAGGCCGACGCAACGGGTACACACAAGATTCAGGGTCTCTTGAAGATCTGCTTACCTTTGTAATCCACTAACAACAACTTTTGTTCTTTTTCCATTTTTTTCTATGACCGCTCAATGGAGAGTTAACTCACTGCATGGATGTGCAGGTCTGGAGGCGTTGGAATCGCGGGAGCGTGCAGCAGCTGGTCGACGGCTGCCCAGCCGACGGCCGTCAGCCGCAGGAGATTCTGAGGTGCTTTCACGTCGGGTTGCTCTGCGTCCAGGAGGACCCGAACCTCCGTCCCAGCATGGCGTCAGTCGTCAGCATGCTCCACAGCCGCTCGATCACGATGCCGGCGCCCAAGTCGCCGGCCTCTTTGATTACCGCGCGAAGGGGAAGTTCAGGTCGCGAGGACCAGCCGTCGGCCGCCCAGGAGCAGTGGATCAACGACGCTTCAGTTTATGACGTGGAGTCGCGCGTTGATGGGTCTGCAAGGACGACGTCAATGGATCAATGAACAAATGGTGCTTTGTGTTAATAATTTCTTCACTTATGAATCAAAAGGATTGTATTTTTGCAGTGGATTATTGAATTGAACACCGCGGCTTGAATGTGGTGCGTGTTTTTTTTTAATGTGGTAATTTCTCGATTTCTAATCCTTAGCGAACATAGTTACTTTTTTTCGCATATCAAATTTGATACTATCGTATTCTTATAGAAAATTACTGTCATAAAAGCGAATGTTCTTCTAAAAAACACTGTCATAAGATAGGCAGGTTACAGCTAAGGGCCTCCTTACTTGACTCGTTGTATAAGCTCAAGATTTTTTCTAGACTTATTATGCTTGCAGCAGGAGGAGGGAAAAATCAAAGGGAATTTGGTGTTTTTACCCCTGGTTTCAAAGCTAATTGTAATTTTACCTTTCGTTTTTTAACTTTGCTTACCCCTGTTTTTTCAAACTGAGGCAAAAACTTATCTTTATGGTTGCGATTTTACCCCGTTGTTTTTTCACAGTTGAAAAACGAAAGGTAAAATCATAATTGAGATGCAAACCAGGGGTAGAAACGCCAATGCCCCAAAATCATAGTATTAGAATCAGGAATATCCCACCTAATTCTAGTTCGAACCTCGCCACAAGACCACAATAACATGGATATAGTTAAGAATGATTTACACTACACAACAACAAGGGACACCTGACCGAGACCTATAATTAGGATGCTATATTATGAATACAAATAAATGCATATTCTAAAATACATGGTGGAGTTGGGAGCGGTTGCAAATGGCAGCCACAAGTCTAGCAGGTGGCAGTTGCCGGTACATCAATTCATTGACAAAATCATTGATTCCAAGCAAGAAAATGGACGCACATTAACAAAGAGTAAGCAAACAACATGTGCATTGTAGTGGATGCTTATCTCCATTGAACGGAGGATGATGGGTCAAAATGGAGAGGAGCAACTTTCCTTTACACAACTTCAGTAACAAATTATTTATTCCACTCTTTTTTCCTTCCATCATTGCTTGGAGCCTTAGTTATATCCACGACGACGACCATGTGGAGCAGGAGAGATCTTGTCATGTTATATCGGCAATAAAAGTGTTAATATTGAAGTATGTTGCATGTACTTTGCACCTTTGGTGTTTTGAGTGTGCCAACTTAAGGCAAGTAGTAGAAGTGCAAAAAAGCTAGAGTTGATACGAGGAGTTGCACTACTATAACACTATATTACCTCAATATATTATATGTATAAGGTGAAATTGATTTGTTATTAAAGAGTTACACTGCTATGACACTATATTACCTCAATATAATGTATGTATAAGATCAAACATATATGTTATGCTAGCATTTTTTTCTAAAACATACATGTTTTGTTAAATGCGCAGAGAGAACATTACATTAAAGTGATATCGAAACGTCCCGACGGTCCATAGTTTGAACCCGCCATGAGAACACAATCCCCAACATGGATATATTTAAGGATGATATACATTACACAACAGGGGACAAACCAACCACGATCTATACTTAAGATGATACGTTAGAAACCAAAAGAAAATCTTATTCTAAAAACAAGAATTTGGCATACAATGATTATACAAGTTTTAGCCCGCGCATCATGCAAATCACTTCATATAGTACTTTTTTTTTGGGGATATAGTACTTGAAAGTAAAGTGTAAATATAACAAGATGAGACGTGGCATGATTAGAAGCATGAATGTTTTTCTCAATAATATCGACATAAAAGAGGCAATTTACCAAAAAGAAAAAAACCACATGCCATTGCAAATGTCTTTGATCCGTATTTGTCATAAGTGGGCCCCATATGTCATTGACACAACTATAGCAAATATGAATTATAACATTCTTAAATAGCAACTAGAAAATCATGGCACCATTTTTCATTCCTTAAATGCATACACCATTGAACATACCTTTTACGGTAATATTGTAACAAAATTCAATCCACAACATAAGATGTGCAAGCCAAGCAATTAACTAGACCAGATGAGCCATGCAAAAGTGTTGAATGGGTCAAAAAAAGGAAAATATAGGAGGACCGACCTACCGTTGGTTATGATTGATCTATTGGAGTTTATTTCTTGGTTGCGCAGGGAATATGATATGAACAACGTTAGAGCCAAGAGGGGTGTAAGGCTCGGCACATGGGCTCAACCTACATGTATTCCGATCAATGTTGTAATTTTTAGTCTTAAGAGCGAACATTAAGGGCGAACATGATGACTTCTTTTCTTAGTCAAATATTAAAATAATAAATTCATGCTGTCATAAGTGATTGGTTGTTTTGTACAAAATCATAAAAAAATGCGCTATTGGAAAAAGTTGTCTGACATAGTTTGCGAAATACACACGTTAAGTAAATTATTTATACATGCCACTAAACACATTTGTAATCGATTATGTGCCTGTTTGTCTCACCGATATGTGAACATCTGGGACTCACAGTGTTGTAGAATATAGTGACATATAGTCTAGGAGTTTCCGAATTCAGCATCTATATGAACTATATTTTTGAAGTGACAAATTGACCACAGATTAAGATATTTCTTTCTCCGTACAGGGCAATATCGATCATTTGTTGCCTCTTTCTGCGCATATGCCAGATACATGTCAAGACCTTCAGAAAAGAGAAGTAAAGTAATGTCATGAGTTGGTGTAATGCCAACACTAATCTGATAAGCAATGAGTTGCGCGTAATGCCAACACTAATCTGGGCTGATAAGAAATCAACTTGATGACATTTTCTTCTTTCTAAGAAGGCATTCTATTCCGTCAGGCAGCTCGGCAGCTTGATTAAACTTTCGCAAAGAAAGCACTTTGGCGTAACGTTGGCACCATCCACTAGCAATATAGAAAACAAACACCATCGGCACTGTTTGGCAGATACTCCCTCCGATATTTTGTTGTTGTTGTTGTTGTCGTCGTGCGGACAGAAACCGTGGTGCAAATTCAGTTCATGGATGCTGTCCGGAGGTAGTACGTAGAAGCCTCGTAGCTTGTGTAGCAGCTGCCTTCGACAGGAGCCATATGCACAGCCCCCTCATCATTCTCCTCGGCCTCTCTCTCCTCGTCACGACAACGAACGGCGACGAACCGGAACCTATCTACGTCGACTGCCCCAGCAACACGAGCTACGTACACGCCCGGCAGCGCGTTCCAAGGCAACACTCGAGGCGCCCTCTCCTACCTCCTCCCCGCGTCCGCGGCAGCCTCCTCCGGGTTCGCCATCGCCACGAACATCACCGGCGCCCGACCAGGCTTACGGCCTCGCGCAGTGCCGCGCCGACGTCAACGCGTCCGAATGCCGTACGTGCGTGCCTCGACGCCTCGGCTCGGGGCGTGGGCCGCGGGCCACCAGGTGCCCAGGCTACAAGAGCGCCAAGAGCTCATCCACGTAGCATGCCTGCTGCGGTACTCCAACGCGAGCTTCTTCGGCGTCGTGGACAAGTAGACGTTCTCGGCCTACTTGTGTAGCCCGCAGAACGTGCCGCCGCCGGAGCAGTTGCTCCAGTTCGAATGGCACCTCAGCCTCCTGTTGATCAACCTCACAGGCAAGGCGGCGGCGTAAAGGTCCCCGCGTACATGCCGTACTACTCCTGCAGGGGCGAGGGGGAAGCAGAGCATCCGGATATTCTGCCGTAGCTGCTCCGTCCGGTAAGAGGTGTACCCGTTCTACAACGCCGAGGCCGCCGAGGGAGCCATGTCGCCGGCAGGAGGCACCCGTGTCAATTGTGCCAGGAGACATGCCGATCACTCGGACGCGATGATCAAGGTTGCTCGATGTATGCTTTCAATATTATTAGTCGTCATATTAGGGATCAAATGCAAACATGTACTACTTAAAATGTTTTGAGTGTACATTTTCGTTCAATTAATCATGACGAACGCAAGCACACGCAATTTTACGTCATGCCGATCACTCGGACACATGAATGTTTCGAGTGTACATTTTCGTTCTCGACCGTATAATGATTTAGGATGTTTGCCGTAAAACATCCTGTAACTCCATATATACACAGAAAGTGCTGAGGCAGTAGTAGTAGCCCATTTGCACCGCGCATGTGTAGGGATACATTTACCAAATGTTAAACGCCGGGAACAGCTGCATTCCTGCCTGTAAAAGTTTTTCCTGCTGGTGTTTTCCTACTGATGCCAGCAGCCACTTCAACATTTTAAATCCAGCCCGACGGTTCAGAGGACGCTAAAAGGTACAACGTAAACAGATGGTGATATGCCTTTGTTCAGATTCTGTAGAAGTTGTTGTCCAGCAAAAGCGAAAGCAACAAATGGTTAGTCCACATAGATATGATTCCTACAAATGGTGTGTGCGCTTTATTTTGTCAAGCTCTTGTTGTAAGCAGTTAAGCCCACTGGCTTTCTTATTTTGTACTGGTTATGGACTTGTTATCAAGAAATTATCAAAGACGGTAAACAGTAAATATCTCTAGGATTTGGAGTTTTATGTAGCCAGATAGTTCCTCTCTCTATTTCCCCCTCAACAATCAAAAAGTAATGAGATAACAGCACAGGTTCATTTGCAATGATTTTGATAGTTTTTCATTTGCAGTGAGTTAAACATGAGGAAAGTAGTGCAGCTTCCATATGTAAATATTTCCATACCTAATGAAAGATCTTACTCAGCAGAATCAGAGTCATCATCAGCATATACAGGAGCTGAATTTTTAGGCAAGAACTCTTCATTAGGACAAATATCTGCGAATAACTACAACAAAGGAACCATAAAACGAATTAGTCAGATCAAGGACAAGTCATATTCGATGTTATGTGACATCTCAATATATCATGCTACCATAGCCGTAGGTAGTGACTAAAAGAAACATTAACTATATACTAAAGCTATTTACAACGTAGTGTACAAGTGACTTATACTGCAGAGAAAAAGTTGGCTGTTACAATCATGGATCGAACTTGCACAAAAACAAAATGTATATAAAAGTTGCTCCTTCAACGTGAAAGAAGATAAAATAAGCCATCTGATACTAATAAGAACAATTCTAACTTCTGAAAGATCCATGGCGATTTTTGTCCTACTCTCTCCATATTTTTTTCTTGTCGTAAGGAACTTAGGACAAGCTGCTTAGCTCAAGTTACTATTGAGCATCTTGTTCTAACGACAAGAAAAATGTCTGGAAGTAGTAATTTTGATGCAGGTACATTCAAAAGAAAATGCAACATGCAATGCAATACCTTTTTTGATGAATCCAGTATACTCCGGTAGTCCAGATGTTCATCAGGTGTAGGGCACGACAATAAATAACTAGATGATGTTCCCTGATCGTAAGACATGACAGTGAAGTTAAAAAAATGCATATACACCAGGACAAGACTATAATGGTGATAAAAGAAATTCACCTCCGTGATCTCTTGAACATATACACAGCTCCAAATTACTGTCGGCTTGAAGTCCTCATTATTTTCACTAGTTTCCTCCAAGTGGTCTTCCAAATAATCTGAAGCCATTGGAGCGAATAGAGCATCTATTGCCTTTTTTATGCATTGTTTTCCAGTAGAGGTATCAGCACACGGGGTAGACAGATACACCATAAACCTAAAAGTGAGATTGATCGACTTGTAAGGTAAGCTATTAGTCCTGGGGGTAGACAGATACATAGCATGTGCATGCTAAAACTGACATTGTTGAATGATACGATGATAGAATAAATAACTTACATTCCTGGAGGGCATACTGCTAGATTGCTGCCCAACTGAAGAACCCGTATAGCTGCAATCTGCTGCTCTTCTAATGCTAAATGAAGAGAAGGAGTCATGTCGAAACAGATATAACATTGCTACATCAAAGAAATATGGCACAAACACGTAATGAGTATCGGTTCTTACATTTTGGTGGGAAAACAATTTGAAGATTTGATGAATCCTGTTTCACTGATTTGCTAATTATGCATATACCCCTCGCAACTTTTCTCAGCAAGTTTGAGTCTGAACCATCAGATGGGGCATCCAGAATAGGGACTTTGTATGACGGGTCAAGTATCAACTGCTGGCACAAAATATCCTGACCAGATGTTAATCTGGCACCTAAACAATTCTTCCTTTCCTGAGCCAGGGAAATAAACAGTTTCAATTTATCGATGAAGAAGTGGAGTAACAACAAAATGGTTACACAACTTTCACAAATAAAGTATGCATCCTCTGACGTGTGAAATAAATAATGAAGCATGAGAAAAATAGCACAAGCTTGTATCATACCTCATCCATAAGAAGTGCAGATACTGGCATCTGCAACACCTGAATAGATATTGGTAAGGCTAAGTATGAGAAATGACACAAAGTTACTTAAAAGAAAGAGGACATAGGTACCATTTGGTTGCGATGTCTTTTCAAAAGTGATTGTTTATTTTATTTCTCATTTTGATTGTTAGTTTTATATGAGAGCATCTTTCAAGGATCAATCACAACAGAAATCACACTAGGGATGACAAATATTCCTCTTACTAGATTCCACAACACAGAAACCGTGCAACCGCAAGCAGAGCCATAAAGAAGGTGCAGCAGCAATTCAGGCAGAGATGGAATATTACATTGCCATTACCACACGTTTTCGTCGCAATCAGATTTCAAGATAGCAAGTAAGACTATTGGGATTAAAGATGTTACAATCACATGACTGTCGACGAAAACAATAGAAAGAGCTAGATGACAATAATCATTGCGCAGATGTTTGTGAAGATCATCTTACATATAGTGCACCCTTAACAGCAGCACAACGACAGAAAGCTTGAGGCAGTTCACCATGCCCATACATCGGATAAATGAAAGCACCTTTTGCATTAGCAAACCTGGTACAAACAGAACAAGCAGATGTAACATTTCAGCAGCATAGCAAGGTACGTTAAACTTACATGCTTGACTACATATATCTCTGCAAATAAATGAAAGTTGATTGGTTGCTCAATAAGGCATTTATTTACATAATAGAATATAATGCTTTCCAACAAAGTGGAGAAGGAAAGGTTCAGGCAAGCAAAGTGACCTCCCAATGGACGAGGAGTATAGAGCAATGGTCTGGATTCCCTCTCTCGTAGTCAGCAATTTCTCACAACAGTCAGCATCTTGATCATAATCTGCCAGTGCAATTGCATAGAGCACAACCCTGTAAACAAGGCACATATGTCAATCTTAGTAGTCACATTACTATCATAACTATAGAGTAGTAAACTAAGTTACGGACAACCTTACGCTCTCATCTTGGGTGGAAGCTGTTGTTTCTTGAGATACTCAACGAAGGGGAGGTCCAGATCTTCCTCAGATATCTTATCAGAAGCTTCACCCTCTCCGTCCTCACCGGCAGCAGCAATGTGTGCCTTCACAAGCTTGAAAAACCTGTTCAGGACGTTCTTCTCTGTAAGCTTCTCTTTACGGTTGAGGGTGGCGGCGTCATTGAAGTTGAAGACGTCCTGCTGCGAGACCGGCACCGGGTAGAGCTGGCCCTCCCAGTAGAGGAGACTGCCCCCCTCCACGCTCTTGACCTCCACATGGTGGCTTCCCCCCGACCTGAGGAGAAGGTCCACGGCCTCGTCGGCGCAGTACAGCACCCTGGGGCCGACCAGGTCGACGGTGAATCGGCTCGACGGCTCCGGCGCCGCCCCCGAGGTCTCGACCTCCGAGTAGATGTTGCGGCGGTGGAGATCGACAACGGTGTGCGAATCGGAGGTGGGCGGGGAAAGGCGGGGAACGGGGGAGGCGTCTCCAGGGGAGAGGAAGGAGGGCAGTAGTGACGGGAGCGGGACGGAGGCGTAGAGGGAGCCGTAGAACGGGTTAGGGTCGACGTGGAGGACGGTCTTCCCGGCGGCGGCGCAGGCGGCGGCGAGCACGGATTCCGGGAGGCCCGTGCCGCAGATGACCACGTCGAATGAGGTGGGCTCGATGGTGGCGTAGTCGTGGGCCGCCATGTTCTCTGACGAATCTACTCCCTCTCGGATCGATCAGTAGGGCTGCTATGTATCCCGTGTGGCACACGGAGGCGCATGGTAATTAAGGGCCCTTTTGGATTGAAGGATTTTTTAAAGAAAAATATAGGATTTCAATTTTTATAGGAAAGGGTACTATTCATGCTTTTGGAATGGAGGAATGGAGCAAAGAAAAAGTAAAGGAAAGTTTCCTATGGTGCTAAGAATGGAGGAAAGAAAATATTGGGTTGGAGCTCTTTTTTCCATTCCTGTGCCTAGGAACGAGCCAAAACAAAGCTTAGCTGCTGGCAACCAGAAGCTTAAGCACCACTGTTGGCTGGCTGCCAGAGAATTTATTATCACCAACACATTGTTTATCAATTAACCTTTCCTATGGTTTTTCTATGCCCATCCAAACGAGTTATTCGTGTTTTTCAATCCTCTGTTTTGCATATGCAATCCTATTCTATTCCTGTGTTTTTCCTATTCCTGTGTTTTACAAATCCTGCATTCCAAAGGAGGCATAAGGTCCCACAGCTGCCTGCCTTGGCTCGCAAGCAAGCTGGGGAAAAGCAGCAGGAGAGATTTGCCGCAACGCGGCGGGGAGATTTTCGGATCTACGGAGGCAGAATCTTTTTTTGATGTTCTAAAAAGAATTGATGAACTATACTACACCAACTGGTCAGGGTAAATAATAGGATCGTATTGAAGGAAATCAAGTGACTATACTTATATTAATACTACATCGATCTGTTCAGAAATGTAAATGTCACTTGATTTTGGTGTTAAGTTTTTCAAAATCCACTACCTTAAAATTCACATGATAAAAATAATGCTATTAAATATTCATCATAAAGCATATATCATTGGGTTAATTAGATACTTGCCATTACAATTTTGTCTTATTGGAAATACGCCACTACACTTTATGAAACCTGGTGGGTATCATTACAATTTTCTTGTTCTTTGATATATGCCATGATGTACGTTTTCAGCTCCTTAAAGCCCACATACAGGACAAAAACTACTATGACTCTATATTACCTCAATATATTATATGTATATGTTTAAATATTTTATTTACTGAGGAGTTACACCATTATGACACTATATTACCTCAATATATTATATGTATAAGCTCAAACTTATTTGTTATGCTAGTCATTTTTTTTGTGGAACATGCTCTACATATGTATCAATAAATGCGAAGAGAGAAAGATGCATTGGAGACAGGAACATCCTGCCTGATCATAATTTAACCCTGCATTAAAGAGTTGAGACCACAATCCTTAGCAGGGGTATATTTAAGTACGATTATACTACACAACAAGGGACGACCAACTGCGATCCATACCTAGAGAATACAAATTATAGACACTAAGGAAAGCATATTCTAAAAACAAGAATATGCCATATATTGGTTATACAAATTGTAGTCTACACATTCGAAATACATGTTTTAGCACTTTCTATAGTACTATTTAAAGGTAAACAATGAAAATATGGCAATTGACATGTGGCACGATGAAGAGCATGGAGATAGTTTACCAAACAATATATGACACTATTTTTTTATTTCTTAAATGCTTACACCACTAATAAACACAACCATTTACGGTTGTAGACTTGTAGTCTATAAACAAAAGACATAGGCTTCTCTTCTGATTGATTATGAATTGAGCGGGAGATTTTTGGTCAGGATAAGCTTGCAATCGGGGTTTGACTTAGTCGTTTCTTAGGGTTGGCTGTTTAATTCAGATTCTATCCTGGTGATCTTATCAAAAGAATTGTGCATGCTATCGGTCTAGGTAACCAAACCGCTCCTAATGTGTTTTGTGTCTGTGACCTAGTGTCCAATAAAAGTTGACCCACTGCCAAAAATGGCTTCTTGAAACAGAACGGGGCAGATGGGCGACGTGATGAAACTTTCGCAAAGAAAGCACCTGGCGTAACATTGGCACCATGCCACCATATATCCATTAGCAATATGTACAGAAAATAAACACCATGGGCACTGTTTGACAGATAGATCAGCCCCGTAGATTTGTGCACCTGCTGCCTTGGACAGGAGCCATGCACAGCCTCCTGCTTGGCCTGTCTCTCCTCGTCACGACAACGATCCACGACGACACGGAACCTACGTAGTACGTCGACTGCCTGAGCAACACGAGCTACACGTGCGGCAGCGAGTTCCAAGCCAACCTGGACGTGCTCCTCTCCTCCCTCCCCGCCGCGGCGGCCATGTCCTCCGGGTTCGCCATGAACGTACATCACCGGCGCCGCGCCCGACCAGGCGTACGGCCTCGCGCAGTGCGGTGCCGACGTGAACGCGTCCGAGTGCCGTGCGTGCCTCGACGCCTCGGCGCGGGACACGGCCATCAGGTGCCCAATAAGCCAGAAGAGCTCCATGTTCATCTACGAATGCTGCCTGCTTCACTATGGACAAGTCGTCGTTCTCGGCCTACTTGTGCAGCAGGCAGAACGCGACGACGCAGCCGGAGCAGTTGCCGCGGTTCGAATGGCAGCTCAGCCTCCTGTTGATCAACCTCACAGTCAAGGCGGCTTACAGGTCCCCGCGAATGTTCGCGTCTGGCGCGGTGCAAGCCACGCCCTCCTTGAAGCTCTACGGCATGGTACAGTGCACGCGAGATCTTGCCTACGACAACTGCAACCGCTGCGTTTTCGGCGCCGCCGTGTACATGCCGTACCACTCCTGCAGGGGGAACCAGAGCGTCCCGATGATCCGCCGGAGCTGCTCCGTCCGGTTACAGGTGTACCCATTCTACAACGTCGCGAGGCAGTCGAGGTAGCCATGTCGCCGGCAGGAGGCACCACTCCTGTCAATTGTGCCAGGAGACATGCCGATGACTCGGACGCGATGATCATTGATCAAGGCACATAAACAATTGCTAGATGACACCTTTTGCAAAGAAATTAAAGCCAGTAGACACAGCTGGGGCCAACTTAATGAAACTCTTTGCAAAGAAGGCATCTGGCATATATGTACAGTAACATTGGCAGCATCCATTAATTGGAAACACAGAAAAACAAACACCTCTGTAGATTGTGTCGCAGCTGCCTTGCCTGTCAGACTCCGCAGGAGCCATGCGCGGCCTTCTCCTCCCCATCGTTCTCCTCGGCCTGTCCCTCCTCGTCACGACAACGAACGGCGTCGGCTATGGACATATCTACATCTACGACTGCCTGGGCAACGCGAGCTACACGCCCGGCAGCGCGTTCCAAGCCAACCGCGACGCGCTCCTCTCCTCACTCTCCGGCGCCGCGGCAGCGTCCTCCGGGTTCGCCAAGAACACCACGGGAGCCGCGCCGGACCAGGCATACGGCCTCGCACAGTGCCGCGGCGACGTCAACGCGTCCGACTGCCGAGCGTGCCTCGACGCGGCGGTGCGGGACGTGGCAAGAAAGTGCCCAGGCCAGAGGAGCGCCATGGTCATCTACGAAGCCTGCCAGCTGCGTTACTCCGACGAGAGCTTTTTCGCCGTATTCAACAAGACGTTCTCGTTCTACTCGTGTGATGCGACGTGGGGAACGTTGCATCATTTTAATGAGCCGCTCTACCACATGATTGTCAATCTCACCGAGAAGGCGGCGTATGGGTCCCCTCGTATGTTCGCAGTTGGCGCGGTGTAAGCCACGCCCTCATTGAAGCTCTACGCCATGGCCCAGTGCACACGAGACATCACTGCCGACGACTGCGACGGCTGTCTTTCCGGCATCATCTCTTCCACATCGTACAATTGCGACAGGAAGCAAAGCATTTCTGGTTTTTCTGCCGAAGCTGCTCCATTCGAATAGAGGTGTACGAGTTCTACAAAGCCCAGGCAGCTGAGGCGGCCATGCCATCTGCTCCTGCGCCGGCATGAGGCACCCCTGTCTATTCTGCCAGGAGACTTGCCAATCACTCTGACGCAACGATCAATGTTGCTCGATCTATGCTTTCACTATTATTAGTCATTTAGTCATAATTTTAGCTATATGAATGTAAACATGTACGCATAAGTAAAATGGTTTGTGGGTGTGTGCGCTTTTCGTCGTGAGAGACTGATTTTGCTGGTTTGTGTTTGCTCTTTTGTGGTCAAAATGGACTCTGTCTCTTTCATCGATCAAGTTGGCCTGTTGGGTACGTGGCCCAAGTCCCGAGATGATTTTGGACCCGCTTGGAATGTACGTTTTGGCTGAACCTCATGAATTCATATTATATTGTTCATGTCATCTGAGGTCTTGAATCATTAGTTATCGAGATGCACATTATTTTTGCATGAAGATTAACGGCAAGGGTGGAGCCAGAAATGATAAAATTCTTGTAAGGGGGCCAAATTCATTTTTTGGACTAAATTACATGGTAATTTTAAGGGTACGATGGATATCACTCCATCTTGTGTGCCCTGATTTCGCTCAAGTCAATTCATCATGGAATTCTTTGGAAAGTTTTTGTTGCCATATGAAAACTTAGGACTTCAATACAGGTTTGATGAAGATTCTAGAAAGTTCTACACCAATTCTTCTCCATCAAACAAGGCTTTCAACTCTAGTGAGCCCTATGCTAAGAAGAAAACGTAGGTCGAGAAAACTCCGAACCCTAGCGGATTTTTATTAACCTCACAACGAAATTTACTCCCGCGGGGAGTTGAACCCCCAGGACCTCTGAAGTTCTACTAGAGCCATCTAACCAACTCATCTAGAGGCTCATTCGCATGTAGAAGCAATAAAATCAAACCTTCTAGAATTAATACAATCTAAATTGCAGCAATTTTCCTCTTGATAGGCATTTGGCTTCTCTTTGGACAGATCAAGAAGCATATTCGAGATTTTGTCTAGATAAGCTTACAATAAGAGCCTGACCTTGCTTCCTTGCGGTTTCTCGGTGTCCAAGAAAAGTCATATATATGCATACTACTAGGGCAGTGCTACGGTGGTCCCTCGTTCCAACTAGGGTGCAAGAGTAGAAATGAATCTTGGCCATTAATTTCTCGTTAACCGTTTGCATAGACCCCAGATTTTTTGCCCGATCTCTTTGTTGCATGCCATCCTATTCTTGCGCGATCACCTCATTTCCGTCTTCTATTTCCTTGGATGCGGCTTGCCTGCTCCCGCAGCCTGCTGCTCCTGAATTCCCGATCACTTGGAAGGCAAACGTATGAGCATATGTACGTTGTTATATTCTAAAGGTGTACACAATGTATATGTGTACAAGCTATTACGTACAAGTCCCCGCGAATGTTCTTTGGCCGGCGCGGTGCAAGACACGCCCTCATCGAAACTCTACGCCATGATCCAGTGCACACGAGACATCTCCTCCGACGACTGCAACCTCTGCATTAACAGCATCCCTGAGGCCGTACCGTACTACTGTGACACGAAGGGAAGCAGAGCATCAGCTGGTTGTTCCGCCAGAGCTGCTCTGTTCGAGTTCTATGACGCCCAGGCAGTCCAGGCGGTCATGCCGCCGCCTCCTACACCGGCAAGAGGCACCAGGTGGCGGACCCAGAGCTCATCACCTGGGCATTCAAAATGGAATATAGCAAAAGATTTTCAATGACAAAACTCTTTAGATCAGAATTTTTTCAAAAAAGAAGATGAAATATATTATCTTTCTCTTCATAATCTGATATTTACACTTTAGAAGACATGGTTTTGATGTAAATTGCTCGCACATATGCACACATATGCTAAATACACAAACACATAGTTCATTCTTTGCACAAATATTTGGGCATTCAACTGAATGCCCTTGAATCAAGGGAGGTCCGCCCATGGCACCACAGTGAATTCTACCAGGAGACATGCCAATCACTCGGACGCAATAATCAAGGTTGCTCGATGTATGCTTTCACTGTTATTAGTCGTCATTTTAGCAGTCTGATTGTAAATATTTACGCATAAGTAAAATGATTTGTTAGTGTGTGTGCTTTTGTCATGATTGATTGATCTAGCTGGTTTGTGTTTTCATTTCTGTGGTCAACGAGGGAGAGATCCCCACAGGAGTGGACTTCTTCAGAGATCAGATGTCTCTTTGCTCAAATATTCTGGAGAAGATTGGGTACAGCCTGCTCACATGCCGCCCGTAGACCCAGCTCCGCAACTTGACAAGGTCTCATATGATCCTGGAGAAACATTTCACTATTTCCATCCATTCTTCTCTGCTAGCAACTATGGAAACACCGCCGTGACATTTTGCACAGGTCGCGAGAACCATCGCAGCATCACGTTCTCTCTGCTTGTCGTAAAGAAGCGGATGTTTGGAGACATCGGGTTACCCTGTAGCCGATTGCATTACCCTACAGCTGGCGTTTTTGTTGTGTATGATAAGATACCCATGCAAAGAATCTGCATCTTATTAGGGCTCTCGGCCCTGCCGTGCAATGTCTGACTGCATAATTGCGGTTGTCTTTCTCTATGTTTTAGGGAAATTGGTGACCGAGAGAGGTTGAAAAAGGGGCAGGGGTTTTCTGGCACGTTGAGTTCCTCTTTGATCCTCCCCTTCACAGTATTTCCAGACAACTTGTGACAATTAGAACACATTTTATTCGTCACAATATTTGGTGTTTGACCGCATGTAGGCCGCGTGTTTTTGATTTAGAGCGATCACCGGCTGCCTACGCAAGTCATTTGCTGGCCATCTGCATGTGATAGCGACGACAGCGGAGTTTTAAATAAGGACACGACTAAGCTATATGGGTGAACAGGAGCTTCATCAAATTTGTTCCAAAATATTTTTTTTCTGTTTTTCATCTAACACATCTTCCAAAGTACAGTCCCATGAGCACATATAGCCAAGACAAAAGTAGAAACCATCTCAAAGAAAAGGGTACGTGAAAGCTAAAATTAAGGGGGACAAAATAACTTTAACACTAAACAGCTTACCTAACCAAGAACTAAAAACAACTGTGGCTGCTAGCAACTTCCCTAACCAAACTACCAGCAAGCACCAAAGACATGAACAATTAAACAAGGACAATTAAGAAACTCTTAAATTACCAACCAAGTTTGGATCTTTGACTCTGCACATGTGCTGTATTTACGGCTAATTATCGCTTCGGTGGTAGACATTGTGCCCCTCGACAACGAGACACCAATGTTGACTACGTCAATCTCGAGAGATCAACCGCCTTAGTCTTTCTGAGATGTTCATAGAAATAAGATGGGCACTCATGCATCCATACACAAATGTGAGTATGTGTTGACCATCTTACTGTGTTAAAAAAACTTAATTATTTTCTATCCTTCATTAATAATTTGGCGAGTCGATGCATGTGTGGGGTTAATTAGGTTCCAATTTTGTGGAACCGATAAACCTGGTTCGAGTCATTCATGTTGCATTTATAGATAGGGGATGTGCCCGTCATCTATGATGACTTCAATAATCGCAAGAGATTAGCTGACCCGGTCTCTCTATCATAGACGTCAGATGTGTGTGCCATTAATACGTGCTCGTGTATATAAGCCTTTAACTATTTTTCAAAAGAAAACTTGATCTCACAATCCTTCGTCATCAATAATTTAGGGAGCCATGCATGTGCTGGCTGGTACGGGCGTCAACCGGGGATGGGAAGGTAGGGCACAGCTTAGGCCGCGACGCTGCCTGAACCTAGACCTCCTATCTATATACAGGCGTCACTCTAGATACAACCTACTACTGTACTTGGCAATATGTTTGTTTAACAATACATGATCACCCATACCAGACTTCATTATTCCTTATTAAGCCAGTGTTACGATGGCTGTATGCTATGGGCACTGCTGGGAGGCCGGCCGGCCTTTGGTTCAAGAAGCGAAACTAGTGTATTCACCGGGCGGCCACCTAACTTCGTCCTTGAAAGAGCACCGAACGAAGCAGCATGAGCAGTTGTTGTGCCAGTGCATGCAGCAAGCATTCTACGGGAGCCATGCATATCCTTCTTCCGCTCCTCCTCTGCGCATCGTCTTTCCTCACCACGACAGCCAGTAGTGCCGATAGCCCTCCTACATTGCCTACGTCCAATGCCGACAACCTTACGCTGTTGATGTTCTCCGAGTGCACGGAGAACGCGAGCTACACGAGCGGAAGCGCGTTCCAAACCAACCTGGACGCCCTCCTCTCCTCTCTCCCCGCCGCCGCGGCGTCCTCCGCCGGGTTCGCCGAGAACGTCACCGGCGCCGCGCCGGACCAGGCGTACGGCCTCGCGCAGTGCCGCGGCGACATCACCGCGTCGGACTGCCGCGCGTGCCTCGAGCTCTCGGCGCAGCAGCTGGTTGCCAACACGTGCCCGTTCAAGACGGGCGCCCTGAGCGTCTACGAAGGCTGCCTGCTGCGCTACTCCGGCGCGAGCTTCTTCGGCCAGGCCGACCCGTCGACGTCGGCGCCGCGCCACTGGTGCGATCCACTCAGCGGCAACACGACGCAGACTGAGCAGTTCCCGCAGCAGCTCAACGCGCTGATGGGCAGCCTTGTGGATAAGGCGTCTGGCTCCCCGCGGATGTTCGCCGCCGGCACGGCCGACCTCCCGTCCTACCAGAAGCTTTACGGCATGGCCCGGTGCACGCAGGACCTCAGCCGCGGCAATTGTGACCTCTGCCTTACCAACGCCGTCAGTGCTATCACGCAACAGTGCGACAAGCATGTCACTGGCCGGATCTTGTACCGTAGTTGCTCCATCCGGTTTCAGGTCTACCTTTTCTACGATGCCAAGGCTGCCGAGGCAGCCATGTTGCCGCCGCCGCCGGCACAGGTTGGGCCAGCCAACGGCACTCACGGTCAGTTAAAGTCTCACGGTCTCCTGTTAGTTTCCTAAGGAGTTAGGATTATTTATAGTAAATTTCACGAAACAATATTTTTTTATCGATAGGAAAACAAATTTACCGAAATTTCACTGAAATATCCGACATTTTGTCTTTTCCGGTGGGATCCGAAATAAGGTCGAAATAAACATTACCAACGAAATTTTGTTCTTGAAAATCTTCATGTGCCTAAATTGTCTTGTTTATATATGCAATCATAATGTTTAATAGAGTTGAGACAATTTCTTGTAAAATCATGTCAATTTTTTTAAAAAAATATTCAAATTTTGATTGTCGAAATTCCCAAAATTTCATGTTTATCGGTGACCTCCGATTTTTTTTTTTTTTTGTTCCCAAAATATATTCTTTATGAACACTGCATATATATTTACGTAGTTGTATCACGAAACTAAAGATTTTGTGTGCCGCTGTAAGGAAAAATATTGGTATCACAAAATTATAGATTTGTGATACCAATGTTTTGTGATATATTACTTATTGCAAATCTAAACGTGTAATTTGTGAAAAATTGACTCCTTAAATCTGTAGTTTATGATATATTAATAATTGACTCCTTAAATCTGTAGTTTATGATATATTAATTGTAAAATCCATAGTTTAACAATTCATTACGTTAAATTTATAGTCGTAACATACAAGAGTACACTAGTTTTTTTTTTAAAAAAAGAGTACACTAGTTTTGTGATACAACTCTTTAATTTAAATCTGTAGTTTTGTGATAGTTTTGATATAAAAAAGGAGTATGCTTCTTTGTGGAATTTACGCTATTATTTTTTGAGTTAGCCTAAAAAAACCTCGGTTCCATTGTATCATAAAACTCCACCCCTATCAAATAATATGGTATGCGAACCACACTTTTATTCTAGATGATTATATTTACATGCATCCAATTCAGCGATTGTATCGATGAAATTGTATGGGACATGTGTCACATCAGCATAAAAGAACGATCACATGTTATTTGTCACAATATTAAGTTTGAAATATTTAGAATTTTGCGAAATACTATAACATACCTTTCATTACCTTCCTTACAAAGTCAGTTCAAAAACATAAACAAAATTAGCACAGTTAAAACATTAAGTTTGAAAAATTGAGTGATATCCGGTGAAGAGCGTGTTCTATTCTGAGTTTTCGGCAACTGACAGATAGCTCCATAGTGCAGGAAGCAACCACACGGTCAAGACAACTCTTCTTGTCTCCATTCCTGTCAGTATCACACTTCTGCTGCTGTTTGTTGCTGTCTGTATCTGCAAAAGGAGAAAAGCAAACAAGCACGTACAGAATGCAAGCAATAGTAAGCGCTCGAATAACATTAGCATATCTGACAAACAATACACTGCAATCTTCGGACCTGATTTCTTCATTTTTTGATAGGATATTTAGATGAAGAAGAAATGCGAGGTTTTGAGCCAATCGTATATGATTTGAGTACTCTGCAAGCTGCCACTGACAACTTCTCCGAACAAAATAAACTGGGACAAGGCGGGTTTGGGCCAGTTTACAAAGTAAGTAAATCCTAGAGGATGAAAATAATTTCAGTAGATACTCTACGTGCCGAATACTAGTAGTCTTTTCTCATGAGTTCACACAGGCTGAAAAAATGATCCCACTTTTCTTCAGGGTAAGCTACAAAATGGGCAGGAGATTGCAGTGAAGAGATTGTCAACAATATCGAAGCAAGGACAAGCTGAGATGAGAAATGAAGTTGTCCTAGTTGCAAAGCTCCAGCACAGGAACTTGGTGTGCCTACTCGGCTATTGCATCGAAGAGCATGAGAAGCTCCTCGTCTATGAGTTCCTCAGCAATAAGAGCCTCGACAAAATCCTTTTTGGTGCTTCACTCAAATGGCCATATATAGTCCTCATATAATTTCATTCCCAGTCGCAGCCCTTTTGTTTGCTAAGTTCAGTAAACTAAACTTTCAGGTCCTACACGGCAATGTGAGCTAAGCTGGGAACAGAGGTATAAGATCATCGACGGTGTCGGCCGAGGGCTTATGTACCTTCACAAGGATTCGAGATTGAATATAGTTCACCGTGATCTCAAACCTGGCAACATCTTGCTTGATGCGGACATGAACCCCAAGATCTCTGACTTCGGCTTCGCAAAGCTGTTTAACATCGACTCAAGCGTCAAAAATACAAAACACGTTGCTGGAACTTAGTGAGTTAGGGAGTTGTTATCTTCAACGTGTCTGTGTCTATAAATTACAGTAGCAATGTAGCACTATCAATTTGTACTTACTGACATGTTGTAACTTTACGGTGCAGTGGATACATGGCGCCAGAGTACGCCTTGAAGGGCATCTTCTCGGCCAAGTCGGACGTTTACAGCTATGACGTCCTTGTCCTGGAGATCATCACCGGCTGGCGATCTACCGAAGATCTCCTAAAATTTGTAAGTTGTATAATTAACCTTCAAACTATCGAATGAGACACCCCTACCAATCTACAAGTGTACCACTGCAAGCCAATTGCCTGCAGTGAAGGGTTGATCCTGATACCGCGTGGCGATTACCGGCAGGTTTGGATGCACTGGAACCAGGGGAACGTGCTGCCTCTGCTCGACAGCTGCATGACCGATAAGCGTGGGCAGCAAGAGATGCTGAGGTGCATCCATATTGCGCTGCTCTGCGTTCAGGACGACCCACAACTCCGACCCCTCATTGCATCCGTCGTCCTCATGATCAACAGCCGGTCCATGACGCTACCGGCCCCAACTGAACCGGTCTTCGCAGTCCCAAACGAGAGGCCAACGGTGGCGGTGCCGGAGCCGTCAATCAACGAAGCTTCAATCTCTGATTTGGAGCCACGTTAGTGGGTCATCAGCATGGACGACGTTTATGTTTTTTTGTGTTTGAAATTTCTACTAATTTTCGAATTACAGGAATGGTGTTTGAATTATCAAAAAACTGCTATCTAACTGCTTGATTTTTTTTTTGGGGTGTCATATGATTAGTTGTTTTGTCCTAAATATTGGGTCAGATGCAAGGAAGATAAAACAAAAAAAGAAAGTAAAATGGAAAGAATCATGTCAACTGTAAATACATGAGTTGCTGTAAAAAAATAACAAACAGCCACTACAATGTAGTGAACGCCTACCACCCCCAGTCCCATGTAATTGAAACAAGACCAAACTTTAGCTGAAAATCGAGAAGAAAACTCAAGCACAAGGCGTGTCATCCAGCGACGGAATGATGGGTCGTACCAAAGACATCCACGCTGGTTTGTTGATTCATAAGCATCAACGCGGTTCCAAGTTGGAGATAGAAGCTTCGTTGATGGACTGCTCCCGAGCTGCCGCCCTCAGGCCCTCGTGATCCGTGCTCCTCCCACGCGCGTCGACTGCAGTGACATCAACGAAGGCAGGCGCGATGGGCGCCGGCAGCGTGATGGAGCGGCTATTGAGCATGATGATGATGGCCGCCATCCCGGGCCGGAGCAGTGGGTCCTCCTGGACGCAGAGCAGACCCACGTGGACGCATCTCAGCACCTCCTGCGGATGCCTCCCGCCGGCTGGGCAGCCGTCGAGCAGCTCCTGCACACTCCCCCGGCTCCAGCGCCTCCAGACCTGGGCCATGCAAGACATGATGTTTAGTCTCCGTTCTGATCGTAGGAAACATGATTTTTGCACACATGAAACCACAATCTGTGTTATGTACTAGTTAAGACTTACAAAGGTGAGCAGATCTTCGGAAGGCACTGAAGCTTGCGTGTAGGAGTTACGTCGGCCGGTGACGATCTCGAGGACGAGGACGCCGTAGCTGAAAACGTCGGATTTGGCCGAAAAGATGCCGTGCAGGGCGTACTCCGGCGCCATGTAGCCACTGCATCTCATAGAAACACGGCATACGTTACACTTACACACGAACCACGTCTCGTTACAGCTCGGAATTTTGTAGGCCGGCGGCGAGAGCTTACTATGTCCCGGCGATGTGGCTCGTGTTCCCCACGCTCGAGTCCACGCTGAACAGCTTGGCCAAGCCGAAGTCGGAGATCTTTGGGTTCATGTCTTTGTCCAGCAAGATGTTGCCGGCCTTGAGGTCCCGATGGATGATCTTCAGCCTCGAGTCCTCGTGGAGGTAGAGGAGTCCACGGCCGATCCCCTCGATGATCTTATGCCTCTGTTCCCAGCTCAGCTCGTGTTGCCGTGCAGGGTCTGCGAGTACAATGTACTTCCTCAGCGAATGAAATGGTCGAGCGATCTGACAGGGGAGAGGGTGGTCACGGTGATGAAATCATGAGAATGAAGCATGTACCGAAGAGGATCTTGTCGAGGCTGTTATTGCTGAGGAACTCGTAGACGAGGAGTCTCTCGTGTTCTTGGATGCAACAGCCGAGTATGCGGACCAAGTTCTTGTGTTGGAGCTTTGCAACCAGGAAGACCTCGTTCTTCATTTCCACCTGTCCTTGCTGTGAAGTGGTTGACAATCTCTTCACTGCAATTTCCTGAAGAAAATTGATACCATATAATCAATAGCATGCAGTCTTTCACTGTCTCGAAAGATGAATTATCGTTTAATTATCAGGTTTTGTGCTTCAAATTACTTTGTACACTGGTCCAAATCCTCCTTCCCCAAGCTTATTTTCTTCTGAAAATTTGTCAGTGGCAGCTCTTAGAGTGCTCAGATCGTACAGGAGAGTCTCTGAACTCCTCATTTCTTCATCTTCTTCATGTCCTGCTCGTAAGAACGCATCAGTGCATCAAGACTAAAGTTTCACATTACTATACCATATTATCAGTGCTTCGTAATTTCGTTTCAGCACTTACCGACGCTTGCAATCTGCTCGTGCTTGTGTGGCTTTCTGTTCCTCTTGCATAGATACAGAGCAACTAGCAGAAATACCAAGAGCGTGACAGCGACAAGAATTGACACGAGCAGAGCCGTCTTGCTGACAGTGTGCTTGCTTCCTGCACGGATGATAATACAGAAACGAAGTCGACGACGAACTCAATTACGTTCCAATTTCGTCCGGTCAACGCAAGGTTGAAAACGGAAAGTCCAAAAGTAGAAAGGAGGAGACCCCGTGCTCGGCCACCGCGCCTCCCTTCGACGCGGCGCCTCCGTCTTTTTTTTTTTTTTTTACACACCGCAGAGCAAAGCTCTCGCTCGGTTACATAACGAACAAGGCAAAATGCCGCCTATGAACCGTGAGTTCCTTCTACGGACTAATCGCGCAATCTCTCTAGCCTCTGATGCGCCGTGGATTGAACTCTCTCGACAGGCTGGACCATCTTGCGCACCTTTCTCCACCATGAAGCTACTGTGAGTCTCGGTCTTGGTAGCGGCGACGCGGCGTTATGCCAGTGAGCCATGTGATCACTGTGGACCAAATCTCCCGGGCGTATACGCACGTAATGAAGATGTGTTCTGGTGTCTCTGCCTCATGATCACACATCGAGGACGTTGGGTTCGTCTCCAGGTTGTGACGCCGCCTCCGTCGAACCCCACACGCCCGCGACCCCCAACTACCGCCGCCACGCACCGCGCTGCCGGCCGGAGTAGCCTGCGCCATCACCGGGATTGGTGGTGGAGCCCAAGTGCCCGCGGCGGCCGAACCACAGGAAAAGAGCCCTCTTGAGTTGAAACTTTTTATATCAGAATTGAAATTCTTCAATTACGAGCTGAAACTTCTTGGAAATAAGTTGAAAATGTTCGGATTGGAGTTGAAACTGTTGGAAATCGAGTTGAATTTCTCAAAACCGAGTTAGAACTTTGTGAAATCAAGTTGAAACTTCCCCGAATTGTCTTGAAACTTTTTAAAATTGACTTGAAACAGTTCGCAATCAACTTGTAACTGGTTTAAATCTACTTGAAACAGTTCGAAATCATCTTGAAAACATTGATTTATTCTGTTTTTCATTCTTCTTCTTTTTTTTCAGCATGGAAGCCCATGAGCTTTTTTTGTTTTGAGAACATGGAAGCCCATGAGTGACGTACCACAAAAAAAAAAGCTGTAACCACAAAAAAAAGAAGCCCATGAGTGCGCCGTAGAGGAAGAAGGCCCAAACGCGTTTGTCTGGTCGCTGTCTGACTAAGCGCGGGCGTGTAATAGTCGGGCCCAAGACACGTAGGACAGGGACGGAACTGGGGAGACCGGAGGGATACTTTGACTCACCTGTGCTTCCTGGCACAGAATGGTCGCTGCCGTTGATCGGCCCGGGCGACATCGCCGCCTCAGCGGTCGGGACGTCGTAGAACTGGTAGGCCTCGAACCGGATGGAGCAACTCCGGGCGTTGATACGGGCGCCCACCTTCTCGTTGCAGCAGATGGGCGTTGATACGGGCGCCCATCTTCTTGCCCGGGCAACCGCCGGTGATGTTCTGCAACGCGGTGTCGAGGCACGGGAGGCAGTCGGACGCGTTGAGGTCGGCTCGGCACTGCGCGAGGCCGTACGCCTGGTCGGGCGAGGCGCCGGTGATGTTCTTGGCGAAGCCGGAGGACGCCGCCGCAGCGGCGGGGAGCGAGGCGAGGAGCGCGGCGAGGTTGGCATCGAAGGCGCTGCCGCGCGTGTAGTTCGTGTCGCTGGGGCACTTGGTGTAGAAATAGTATGGGTCGTCGACGGCGTTGGCCGGTGCGGCGAGGGTGAGCGAGCAGAGGAGCAGGAAGGCAAGAAGGCTGGACATGGCTCCAGCCAGGGGAAGGTTGCTGCTGGTCCTGCAGGGGAAGCTGTTTCTGTTTCTGTGGTGACTGAAGACCACCACCTATAGCAAGGCCAATAAATACAGGAAGGTGGTCTGTGAACGAGTCAGGTTTCAGGAGATGAACCAGAGGTTCTTCAATTCAACAATCGATGTCTTTGGAAGACGAAGTTGACGAAAGGATACACGGTGCATGATGCGGATAGATTTTAGCGGCTCTGTTAGTTCCGTAGGAGTAATTGATTTCCTTCCAAATAAAGGGCCAGGTGTCAAAAGATGATTCGCCCTGCACATATTAGGCGTTGTGCGCCCAGCACCAGAGCCTAGGGCATGTTGGGCAAAAATGCTTCAGCTGCAGCTTATTCTACTGTAGCATACTGTAGCAACAGTAAAAACTGAAAAAGGACCCAAAATAACTGCTTCTCTCGTTTCACCAAATTCATGTCAGGTGAACAGTGTTGCTACAGTAGTAAACAGTGTACAAACAGTGGAATAAGCTGTTGAAAAAACTCAGCCAAACCTGCCCACTCCTGTCGTATTAATAAGTGGAGTTCTTTTATTCTGTTTTTTTTAGGAAGTCGGGAGGGGAGACTCCTATCTATTTTTTTTAAAGTAGACCCCTACCTAATTTTATTATAAAGATAATGCAGTGCTGGTACAAATGCTGAAGTAGAAAGGAAGCAAAAAAGAGAAAGAAAAAGAAAAGAGAAAAGAAAAACATGATTACAACAAAGGCAAAGAAAAAAAGGCCTGCTCAGTCTGGGCGTTTGAGTACTTGCAGCTTGAGTTCCCCACTGAGTGATTTCTCTTTTTCTCTGAGCCTTCTTTGTCCGATTAGCTCACAGCTTAACATAGTCAATGATGTCTTCCTTTTTTTTTTTTGATAATGGAACAAGGTTCCAGCCGCTACATCCTTTGGGGGATGTACAAAGGTGTTCATTACATCAAACGAGCACTCGCTCTCAACACATAATAAGCGCTCAGGCTCAAATCTCCTAACAAGAGAGTTCAACGAGAAGAAAGGACTAACAGAATAAAACCAAAGCTAAGCTTCAATTCTATTCCTAAACTTCTAACCGAACTTAGCAAAGACCTCACCGTCTCCAACAATCTACAACCAGTTTTCAGATTTGCCTTCGCTATCTCTCCTTTATGCAGCAGTGACCAAGTGCGGATCCAATATGTTGTTCTGAAAATTACTTGCAAATAGGTGTTAGATTTAGCAATATTGAATACCATATCATTTCTATTCAACCAAATTGCCCAATATAGAGCTGCAGCACCTAATAAATTTCGGTCTCTAAGCTTTGGCTGAATACCACTGAGCCAAGAACCAAACATATTCGAAATGTTTGAGGGGGGTTGAATTCCAAAAGTGATGTGTACAGTATTCCATAAGAATCTAGCAAAATGGCAGTCAAAAAATAAATGTTGTATAGTTTCTAGAGAACTACAACAGCAGCAAGTAAGGCTACCATGCCAATTTCTTTTTGCAAGATTGTCCTTTGTCAGAGTAACACCCTTAGAAAGATTTTAATTTTTAGTGGTACTTTAATGTTCCAGAGAGGGAGGAACTACTCCATGTTGCATCGAGGATATATACATTGAGCTCACTGAGAAAGTGCCACTCTTATGTAAGTTCCAAACAAACACATCTTTGTCATTAGTAAGATTAATCAAAGCTACTTTAGACACAAGATCATGCCAAGCAACCAAATTGTTTCCTACTAGGGCCCTTTGAAATGAAATGTTCGGAGGTGTGGTACTTAAAATGTGAGCAACTGTAGCATCTTTCTTCCTTACAATATTATACAGAGAAGGGTAAACAACTCCAAGAGGTTTTTCTCCCATCCAAACATCCTCCCAAAATCTAATTTCGGAGCCACTTTGAATATGAAAGGAACCTCCTGCTAAGAAAAGGTCTTTCACTTTCATTAGTCCACACCAAAAGTGAGAGTCCCCCGACTGTTTTTTAACTTGAGTCAAAGTTTTGTTCGACAAGTATTTCCTTCGTAGAAGGTCTTGCCAAATGCCCTCTTCATTGATAAGTTTGAACAACCATTTACTCAAAAGACATTTATTTTGGATATCAAGATTTTGAATACCTAGCCCACCAAAATCTTTTGGTGTGCAAAGAATGCTCCACTTAGTGAGCCTATACTTTTTCTTATGTTCATCGCATTGCCAAAAAAAATCTAGAATGATAATAGTCTAACTTTTGTAGTACTCCTCTTTGGACTTCAAAAAAAAGAAAGCATATACATGGCTAAACTAGTCAAGACGTACGGAGTTAATCAAGATTAATCTTCCATCGACTGAGAGGAGCTTTCCTTTCCAACTACTAAGCTTTTTCTTCCTTTTGATGCGTTGTAGCCATAATATAGCGTTATCGAATACTTTCCGGTTCCTGGCGAGCCAATGTTCCAAGTGATTGCAATGAAGATCGTTACCCAGTCTTTGCTGTTCTGTTGCAATGTACCCAGTTTCTTTTATGAGAAGAGCCGTCCTGACTGTGCGATTGTTTCCTGCATCGACGAATACGAGAATACAGGAACGAGGTCAACGATGGAGTCAGTTATGCTGCCCTTTTGTCCAGCCAAGACGCAACGCAAGGTTTAAACGAAAGGCAGAAGGTAGACACAGCGGACACTAATGGAGTAGATACAGTGGACGCTAGTGGAGTTCATCATGGCCAAAACAAATGTCGAAAGGCATCAGGAAAGGGACGGACGACGTACGGCAGGGGCTGCTATATTGGTCCTACTAGTACTATTCTACTACAACAAGGACGATACGAATGGTACTGCTCAAAACGCATTAAGATATATATAACTAGTTATTTGTCCGTGCGTTGCAACAGGTACCTCTTTGCAAAAAAAAAAAAAAAAAAGTTGCACACTGGGTATCCCAAACATGATCAGGTACTATATAGATTTTTCAAAAAAAAGAAATTAGAATCCACGTAATCTGATGATATTATGTCAACATGAAAGGACCTCGAAAACAAATGCCATCACCTAATTCGTTTCATTTGCGCACAGAAAAACATGAAATAACCATAAACATATTTCATTCATTACACCAAAGCTGTCTCCAACTGAAAGAAGTTAAGAAAACAGCTTGTTGTTGATGACCTCAAGTGCTACTGCTGGAAGAACTCCATGCTTAGATTGCAAATATGGGCATGGTTATTAAACTCATCAACATGATTGTTTAAAAGTTTACCAGAAATATTTCAAGCATAGATTCAAACAAAAAATTTACTCAACTTATTGAGAAATTGTTTGATAGCATTAATAATCTACTAACGAAAATCCAATCTGATGAGGCCATCAAGATTAATATGACCGGCAAAGTCATTGGCAAAAAAGAAAAAAATGATCGGCAAAGAGACGAAAATGGGGATCAGGCACCAAGAGGAAAGCCTCTCTGTCCACCGGAAAAGAGAAAAACAGGAAAAAATAAAAAAAAGGATAGGCACTGCTGAAGATGAGACTCGATCCTAGACTTGCTGGGCGCAAGCATGCAGCGCTACCGCTAGAGCACAAGTTATTTTGTTAACATAGCAGTTTGCCCGTGTGTTGCTACGGGCGTCAAATAATCTAAAGTAAAAAAAAAAGTAAAAAAGTTTGTGTATGTTGAGATACTACATTTATATTTAGGAATGAGAGGTTCAAAAAAAAAGTAAAAAAGTTCAACACTTTTTATCTTAAAATTTTTAACTTTTGTAGATGCGTAACTAAACAGATAACTTAACCAAAGTAAAATAAATAAAATACAATACAATGAGACTTATTAGCTAATTGATCTTGAGGGGGAAACACATCTAGTAAAAATGGCATAGGAAGTATGCCTAAAAAAATAGATATACAAGAATAATTATCTCTAATTGTGAGCTTTGCTCCCAACCATTAAAAGAATGGCATAACAAAATATTCATGCCTAGCATTATGAATAATAGTAAAGAAACGATTTACTGACCCTGCACGTGGAACCTTTTGGTCCATGCATGGACACCACGAGGCAGTCAGGTTCAATAAATTTTTTTCCTTTCCTTAGCTGATATAAGTGTAATTCAATTTTCGATTCAAATTTAAATCCTTCAATTTCCTGGTTGAATTTCTTGAAAATTATTATCCAATCAAATTTGTCCAGGCAGCAGGACCATGGGCTCAATCTCCTTTAAACCGAATTGAGCCTACCTGGCCCAAGAGTGGTGTTGTGCACCACCTTTCTTCTTCCTCTAGCTTGATGGGCCTATCATTAGCCCATTAGGCTTAGCCCGTACCTTATCTTCTTCCTCCAGTCATGTACGGGTACCTCCATTGTTGTAGAAGAAAGAGAAAGGGGGGAGAGAGGGGGCTGGCTGGGAGTGCTTGAGCGACGAATCGGGGAGGGGGAGGTGGGCAAAATGATCCACAGTCTGAGAGGAACCCATTTTTAAGGTCAAAAACGAAGCTTAGGGCAGCGACGGCGGGACTCCGGACGGCGGCGAAGATTTTTCCGTGTGACAGATTTCTCCATCCGCTGTGTCGGCTACTCCTTCCTCACCGGCGACTTCACGGGCCTCCACCTCTTCCGTATGGAATCTCCTGCTCTTCCAGTGTGCTCTATATTAATCCGACTGATTTTTCAATTCGATTTGTGCTCCCTATTGATTTTTAATTCGATTTGTGTTTTACAAAAACAGAGATGTACTTGACGAAAACAGAGAAGGAGTCGGACTCTGCTGGGCAGGACGAACGACGGAAATTAGGGTCGACGATCCCGTTCAGACTTTTTATGTAAAAGTAGAGATTATGTTGCCTTTTTGTCCAGTCCAAAGAGAAAAGACGCCAGTATGATATCAATGCATATTCCCTTTTCTAAATCTAAAAAAAAAAAGAAGACGCCAGTACGAAACGGAAAGTCCTTGACGCGCACCGTAACGATATGAACGGTAGTACTCCTAACGCGTTAGGATTTCCTGGCGGGAAAAGAGGCCAGCACGGCAATGGCAATCACGGGACTCGGGAGACTGGAGGAGACCTCTGACTCAACGGTGTTTCCGGGAGACCTTGACTCACCGGCGCTTCCTGGCGCGGAATGGTCGCCGCCGTTGATCGGCCCAGACACCGGGGCCGGCGCCGATGACATTGCCGGCTCGGCGGCCCGGGCGTTGTAGAACGGGTACACCTCGAACCGGATGGAGCAGGTCCTGTAGATGTTCGCGAACGGCGTCAGCACGACCGAGCCGGCGGCGAACATCCGCGGGGAAGCGTACGCCGCCTTCGCCGTGAGGTTCCTCATCAGCGCGCCGAGCGCCGATGTGAACTTTGCCGGCTGCGTGGCGACCTGCGTCTTCGGGTCCCGCCAGTACTTCACACCGCGGCGGGGAGCGTCCAAGTTCGCCTGGAACGCGCTGACGTGCCGCGTGGTGGAGCGGCCGCCATCCCGGACAGAGAGCAGTCCCACGTGGATGTGGACGCCGCCGTCATACATGCGGCTCCAAACCTGCGCCATGGCGACGCACTTCAGCAGCGCACCCACGCACGCCCGTTTGCTGTCTCCATCTTCAAGACACACGCACAGCACTGCCACATCACATCGGTCAGCTCGGAGCGTTGAGCGGCGCCGGCTCGGCGGCCGCGCGCGATCCCGAGCTTGACCCGAAACGAGCAGACGCGCTTCGTGTCGTGGCGGCCAGCAAACCGCGGGACCACTGAGATTTAGAGGCAGCACAAAGCAGGAACGATGGCATTCACTCGCGCGGTCAGCCATGCCTCGCCTTGGCCACGCAAGGTACTGTTTCTTTTCGCACGCAAATCACAACACAGAGCGTCCTCTTGCATCTGATCCCAACGAAACAACAAGACATTTCGCGTATTCCCAATTTTAAGTTTATTTATAAAATTGTACACCCCCTTAATTGAAACAAGACAAAATTTTGGCTGACAATCGAAAAGAAAACTCAAATACAATGCGTCTCGTAATTCATGGACGGAACGACGGGTCGTGTCCAAGACTTCCATGGCGGGTCTTTCAAACAAAAGAAAATTGGCCTTTTAGAAACGACTTCCACGGTGGTTGTTGATTCGTAAGCGTCAACGCGGTTCCAAGTCAGAGATAGTAGCTTCGTTGAAGGACTGCCCCCGAGCTGCATCCCTTGGGCCCTCCCGATCTGTGTTCCTCCCATGCGCGTCGACTGCAGTGACATCACGGCCGGTAAGAATGGTGAAAGCTGGCGCGGTGGGCGCCGGCAGCGTGATGGAGCGGCTGTTGAGCATGATGACGATGGCCGCCATCCCGGGCCGGAGCAGCGGGTCTTCCTGGACGCAGAGCAGGCCCACGTGGAGGCACCGCAGCACCTCCTGCGGCGGCTTCCCGCCGGCTGGGCAACCGTCGAGCAGCTCCTGCACCCTCCCCCGGCTCCAGCGCCTCCAGACCTGCGCCATGATGGCAACAACGCCCAAGCATGGCAAGAAGTTTATTGTTCATTCTGTGTGTACGAAACTGCAATATGTGTTGTGTCCTAGTTATGACTTACAAAGGTAAGCAGATCTTCAGAAGGCCCTGAAGCTTGCATGTACGTGTTACGCCGGCCGGTGACGATCTCGAGGACAAGGACGCCGTAGCTGAAAACGTCCGATTTGGCCGAGAAGATGCCATGCAGGGCATACTCCGGTGCCATGTAGCCGCTGCATTTCTCATAGACACGACTCCGTTAGACACCAACACATCTCGTTACAGCTCGGAACATTGGAGGCCGGCGGCGAGAGCTTACTATGTCCCGGCGACGCGGCTCGTGTTCCCGACGCTCGAGTCGACGTTGAACAGCTTGGCCAAGCCGAAGTCGGAGATCTTGGGGTTCATGTCCTTGTCCAGCAAGATGTTGCTAGCCTTGAGGTCCCGGTGGATAATCTTCAGCCTCGAGTCCTCGTGGAGGTAGAGGAGCCCGCGACCGATGCCCTCGATGATCTTGTGCCTTTGTTCCCAGCTCAGCTCGTGTTGCCGTGCAAGGTCTGCAAGTACAGTGTACTTCCTCAGCGAATGGAATGGCCGAGCGATCTGACAGAGACAGCAGATATATGGTTGTTGCGGTGGAGAGATCATGAGAACGAAGAACATACCGAAGAGGATCTTGTCGAGGCTGTTGTTGACAAGAAACTCGTAGACGAGGAGTCTCTCGTGTTCTTGGATGCAACAGCCGAGTACGCGGACCAAGTTCTTGTGTTGGAGCTTTGCAACCAGGAAGACCTCGTTCTTCATCTCCACCTGTCCTTGCTGTGAAGTGGTTGACAATCTCTTCAATGCAATTTCCTGCCCGTCTTGTAGTATTCCCTGAAGAAAATCGATACCAGATAATCAATAGCATGCCGTCTTTCACTGCCTCGAAAGATGAATTATCGTTTAGCTATCAGGTTTCATGCTTCAAATTACTTTGTATACTGGTCCAAATCCACCTTCCCCAAGCTTATTTTCTTCTGAAAAGTTGTCAGTGGCAGCTCTTAGAGTGCTCAGATCGTACAGGAGAGACTCTGGACTTCTCATTTCTTCATCGTCTCCATGTCCTACTCATAAGAAAGCACTTGAGCATCAAGCCTGAAGTTTCACAATACTGTCTTATTACCAGAGCCTTGTCAATTCGTTTCAGCACTTACTGACGCTTGCAATCTGCGCGTTCTCGTGTGGCTTTCTGTTCCTCTTGCAGAGATACAGAGCAACTAGCAGCAACAACAACAGCATGACAGCGACAGGAATTGACACGACCGGAGCTCTCCTAACCGTGCGCTTGCTTCCTGCATGCACCGACGAGAATACATGAACGAAGCCGACGCCGGAGTCAATTACGCGACCATTTTGGGGAGCCGTTTTGTCCACTCAACACGCAAGGTTGAAACGGAAAGTTCAAAAGAAGAAAGGAGGAAACGATAATGCCTACTAGTGGAGTTCAGCGCCAAAACAAGCGTCCACTCGAAACGCGTTAGGAAAGGGACGGGACTGGGGAGACCTTGACTCACCGGTGCTTCCTGGCACGGAATGGTCGATGCCGTTGATCGGCCCGCCCCCCGGGGACGGCGCCGGCGACATCGCCGCCTCGGCAGCTGAGACGTTGTAGAACGGGTACATCTCGAACCGGATGGAGCAGGTCCGGTAGATGACACGGCCGCCCAGCTTCTCGTTGCAGCAGGTCGGTATGGTGGCGACGGCGGAGACGAGGCAACGGTTGCAGTCATCCGCGGAGACGTCCAGCGTGCACTGCGCGATGCCGTAGATGTTCTCGAACGGCGCCAGCGCGGCCGAGCCGGCTGCGAACTTCCGCGGGGACGAGTACGCCGCCGTCGCCGTGAGGTTCTTCATCAGCGCGCTGAGGGACGACGTGAACTGCGCCGGCTGCGTCGCGTTCTGCGAGTTCGACTTGTACCACACCACCGACGTGTCGCCGGCGCCGGAGAAGCTCGCGTTGGAGTACCGCAGCAAGCAGACTTCGTCATCGTAGACGAGCGTGGCGCTCTTCTGGCCCGGGCACCAGGTGGCCATGTCCCGCACCGCGGCGTCGAGGCACGCGAGGCAGTCGGACGCGTTGACGTCGGCGCGGCACTGCGCGAGGCCGTACGCCTGGTCGGGCGCGGCGCCGGTGACGTTCTCCGTGAACCCGGACGAGGACGCAGCCACCGTTCCGGGGATGGAGGAGAGGAGAGCGTCCAGGTTGGCCTGGAACGCGCTGCCGCGCGTGTAGTTCGTGTTGCTCGGGCAGTCGATAAGTTTTGAACGGAGTTGGCCGGTGTGGTGAGGATGAGCGAGCAGAGGAAGAGGAGGGTGAGAAGCCTGCCCATGTCTCCGGCGGAAGGTTGCTGCTGGCTAGGCGCTGCGCAGCACTGCTGAGCCTCTTTTTGTTTCTGTGCTGCTCTAGTTTGAGAAAGAATGCAGATGCGCGCTTCTACTATTTTTGCTTGTGCTGAACAAAGACCTCCTAGAAAGGTCAATAAACCCAAACATCGCTACAGCAACAGGGATATCCCCAAGTCTGAATTTCAATAAATTGCACATCATGCAGAGACCAAACCACTATACTGTGGGCGCGTTCGGCGTTTTGGAGTCTAAAATTTAGAGAGATCTAAATAAAAAGAATCTTGTCTTAAATAAACTTTAATTACAAAATTAACTGCAGAATCTCCCTCTAAATCGCGAGACGAATTTAACGAGGGTAGTTAAGCCGTGATTAGACGATATTTACTGTAGCATTACTGTAGCATCACTGTAGTAAAACATAGATTAATTAGGCTCATTAGATTCGTCTCGTAAAGATGTACCCATCTGTAAAAAGGTTTTGTCATTAAACTTTATTTAATACTCCTAAATAATAAAATTCTTTTTAGAGCTAAATTTTAGAGGCTCTAAACACACACACCGAACGCGCCCTGTGAAGCACTAACTAGACAAGTTATTTTTTGAACAAAGTAGACAAGTTAAGGGACCATCTAACGGTGTCCGAGTATTCCAGCCCATCTCGGCTGTCCAACTGACGCCTGGCTTCTTCAAGGAGCCCCCCATCCTTCACCCCTCGTCCCTATCCTTCAGATCATCATTTGTCCGAAATACCGTTAGATTCAGATGATGATCTGAATCTGAAAGCAACACAGTATTCAAATCCTAAACATAGAGCTGCATGCACTGAATTCGATTCTATGCTTGGGATTTTTTTTTCTTTTTGACAAATCTGTTAGCTCCCTGAAGACTAATATTATTTAAACTTGGTTCTGACTTATGGATGCCGCTAACGCAGTAACTACCGGGCAAGTTAGATACATCACTTTTCTATTCTTGTCTTTCTGGTCGTCATAAAATCCATGGCAGCCAATTTCCTTGAGTTTGACCATCAATATATTTTGAACAGCAAAATTGACCGTATGAGAATATATTAAATTTAAACGATAAGTTCTTATATGCTATACGGAAAGAAAGAGCGAATTTGATGCACACTTCACAGTGCAAATTGTTGCTCACTTTTTACCAAAAAAAAGCTTATACCAATAATTTTTTATTCATCTTCCTTGCATCTGACCCAATGTTTTGAACCAAACAACCGGCCACCTTGAATTCTCCGTCCCCCAAAAAATGAGCAGACAGATGAAGTTTTGACAATTCAAAAACTAGACCTATGCGATTCAAAAATGAAGAAATTTCAAACACAAAGCAACACAGATGATCGTCCTCGTCCATGTTGATGACCCATTAGCCTGGTTCCAAGTGAGAGATGGAAGCTTCGTTGATTGATGGCTCCAGGGCTGCCACCCTCGGTCTCTTGCCGGGAACCTCGAAGAGTGCATGGCTCCGTCGGCGAAGCTAGCGTCTGTCGTCTTGGACGCAGAGGGGCCCAATGTGGATGTACCTCAGCAGTTCCTGTTCCACATGCTCGTCAGCAGGGCAACCGTCGACCCGCTATGATACGTTTCCCTGGCGCCAGTGTCTCCACACCTGCCCATACCCGCCATGCATGACCAGAGTTAACTCTCAATTGAGCTAGTTGGCTAATAGCACGCTCCGTAGATAGTAATGCATGTTCTTACTCAACGATTTGCAATGTAATTAGAACTTACAAATTTTATGCGATAATCATCTGGTCGCCTCCTAGTGATGATCTCCAGAACAAGAACACCATAGCTGAAAACGTCTGACTTGGCAGAGACACCTTACATGATATACTCTGGCGCCATGTATCCACTGCACTCCAACAATTGATAAGTAGAAATTGGTTATACTATCAGTAACTATCTGAATTTAGATACTGATGCATTTAATATTGAAAGCAACTTCCAAACTTACTAAGTTCCAGCCTTATGACCTGTGTTTTTAATGCTCGAATCAATGCTAAACAGTTTCGCCAAGCCAAAATCCCAGATCTTGGGGTTCATGTCCACGTGTAGCAAGATGTTGGCCGGCTTGAGATCACGATGGATGATCATTAACCTGGAATCCTCATGACGATACATAAGACCTCTGCTGATACCTTTGATGATCTTGTACCTCTGTGACCAGCTTAGCTCGTGCTGCCTTGCCGGGCCTGTAAGTTTGGTTTAGTTTCCTATAATGGAATTGGCAGTAGGACTATTGTCATTTGAATAAATCACCGTAAAGAAGTTTGTCGAGGCTCTTATTGATGGGGAACTCGTAGACGAGGAGCCTCTCATGTTGTTCGATGCAGTAGCCGAGTAGGCGCACTAGGTTTTTGTGCTGGAGTTTTGAACCAAGCACAACCTCGTTCTTCATCTCTGCTTGCCCTTGCTGCGATGTTGTTGACAACCTCTTTACTGCAATAATCTGTACATTTTTGTAGCATACCCTGAGATACATCGAGATAAGATCCCTAGTGTGAGTGCACCCATGAGAAAGACTAACGGGTAATTTATAACATTTTACTTTATTTAACATTCAGATTCCATGATTAACGTACTTTGTAAACTGGCCCAAACCCTCCTTGCCCAAGTTTATTTTGTTCCGAGAAGTTGTCAATGGCAGCTCGAAGAGTGTTCAAATCATACCGGAGGGAATCTGGGCATCTACATGACCTGTTCACAAGAGAGATGGAAGCTTTAGCTGCAATCAGAGAGGGGGGGGGGGGGGGGGGGGGGGGGGGCATGGTCACCCTTGGCCACAAGGAAGCTCCGCCACTTATTACAACACTTACTATTGCATACAATCTGCACCATTCTTGTGTACTTTTCGGTTCTTGCAGATATAGAAACTGAGACAAAGTAGAAAGTCCTGACCGTGCGATTTTTTTTTTGAACGGTCACCGGGGGGGAGAGCATCCCCACCTGAATATATTCAAAGTGTGGCAAACCACAAATCAACGGCCTCGTTTTTTAGGGAAACGAGGCAAAAACCCTACAACGCTCGGTTAATTTGGGAAAACCGGGCTAAAACCGTGATAACTACCTAGCTAAACTAGGTCTAAATCATCAAGACCTAGCACAAGGGCGCAATTCGTGGCACATCCACGAGCAAGAACAAGATCAAACCCCGGCACAAGGGTAGTTTGTGGCGTAACCACATATAACAGCACCGCTCCCTAGCACAAGGGGCAAAATGTGGCATAACCACGAATCACATCTTAGCGAAAGACAAAGACGACGAAAGGAGGAAGCTTCCACCAGAACATCTGACCGTGCGATTACTTCCCACATCAGTAGCAGCGTCTTAGTCAAATAGTCAAAATAGAAGATCTATCAGTCTTCTCTGGACATCACTCATCGTTTGAACGGTGCAGCTAAAAACATCTTCTTCTTCTTACAATATTTCTATTGAACATAAGACTAAAATACCATTTTTAAGCCCCTGGGGAACAAAGAAAAACATATGGATTTGTAAGGATGCCAATCTGATCATGTGGGAAATTTCGCATATGATTCTTAGGAGTGAAGGATTGCACCTTATGAATTTACTATGTTTTTTTTAAATACATGAATCTATAGTAATTTTAAATCAAATATATCTACGGAGTGTTGCACCGTAAAAAAAATATTTTATGTGTTTCTGTCTATTAATTTCTGCCTTTTTTTCCCAAATGTTGCATCTAAACACTTGGTTGAAAATTTCACACGCTCTAGTGAAACATAATTCAAATATGTGACAGATATAGTGTGTTGAACTTTAGAGAATCCTGTGTTATGAAGGGACCTTCCCTTCCCTATTGTATGCTTGCTTCCTGCACCGACGAGAATACAGGAACGAAGTCGACGATGGAGTCAATTACGTGTCCTTTTTATCCCAGTCAAGACGCCAGGTTGAAACAGAATGTTGAAAATATGAGAGGAAGATACGCGATATGCATGGTACGGCGAAGCCTCTATCCCCCGCGCCCCTCGCAGCCCTCCCTCTCTGCTCCGAGCAGTCGGCACTCGGACCGGGCGGGTACTCGCGCGTCGCTGTCTTCAGGTCTCAGGCGACACCACCACATGGCGTCGAAGGTTTGGAGGCGTGGAATATCACTACAGCACGTACACTAATAAGAGGCGTTTTTTAACGCCTCCAAATGTATGAATATGGCCTTCAATTATTTTTTGAGGCGTTTTTGAAAATGCTAAGAAAACTGATGAAGGGAAAAGTCATTAGTGGCGATTTTAAAAAAACGCCTTAGAAAGGTCCATTTAGAGGCATTATAAATACGCCACGTGCAACATTTGCAGGCGTTATTTAGAATGCCTTGAGTGTTTTTCTTAGGCAGTCCATTAAAGTGCCTTAAACACAATTTTGAGGCATTTCAAAGAAAACGCCTTGATAAATTGGAAGGGAAAAAAAAAGAAAAATTCCTTCATAACCATCTCAATATTATCTCACTCACAACAAGAACTCATTTGAATCCCAATATCAATCACTACATGAATGTCTCATAAAGAAACAATAGTGTGCAAGCCAAACTTTCTCAGATTTGTAGTCTCATAAAGAAACAATAGTGTGCAAGCCAAACTTTCTCAGATTTGTAGTACCCAGAAGTTACACATCCAAATAATTAAGTCTTCAATAAAGGTTTGCATTACAAGCAGGGGGCTAGTTCGTGCTCATAGCACACTTGTCTGGAGATTATGGCTTCCAGGCTTCTAGTGCTTTAACAAACAATGGCTTGAAACTTATTGAAATCTTGTCCGCAACTGTGAATAATAAATATCAATATCAGCAGTAGTTAGCTGGCTTATAACAGAATCAAAATATGCAATATTGTCACTGCACAACAGAATGCCCAACTAATATCTTATTGCACAACATATAACATATCTTATTGATGGTTAATATGCTTACTGTCCAAATAGCATGCTCACCTTGAAAGATATGGTTACAAGTTCATTTCCCATGTCCCTGATGGTAGGCCTACAATTTTTTTAAGCATAGGTAAACATACAAAGTGCCCGTGTAACAAATAAAGAATAAAAGTTTGTACACATTACACATTATCCTCACCTTCACAGATATGGGTACAAGATCATTTCTTGGCCATGGAATGCAATGGCCTATTGCACTTGACAGCAGGATGATTTTTCCTTCTGGGTAAGGTAGACCTCTTGTTTTATTGAACACAGAGTTCACAAGAACCTCAACACAATCATGATGTATCTTCCCATCGGCTGATCTAGACTTGTAGCTAGTTGATATGACTGTTGCTAGTGCCACCATGATATCACTCTGAGAGGTGACCAACCCAACCTCTGTCCCACGCGTGATAATTTCTCTAACATCATCCTAGAAATTAATAACTCTTAAGACTCTTGTATTTACTTTCAAATATATTCTGAAAATGTACCAGTAAGAAGGAAAGCATGTCTCTTACCTTCTGTAGAGGTGTCTGAAATTTTCTTGATTTCTTATGTAGAGATTTATTTGTAGCGCTGACTTTTGTTTTCTGTCGAAGAACTCTAGGGGGTGTTTTCTCCTTCGGCTGAGCTATTTGCCTCTTCATCGATAGTTGTTGAGGTGAAGCTGCCTCCTGCTCAGTCTACTCATTAATAGAAATGAAAAGAATTAGTAAATAAACAACAACTAGTGAGCTAGCTCTGCCTCTAGATGACAGGAGACCTCAAGGTTAGTGGGTACCTCATTGAACACTTCAGATCTTTTGCTATTTCTAGATGACAGTGAAGTTGCTTTCTCATGATTATCAGTTTCAAGGGACACTTTAGCTTGTGCTTTTGATATCTTGATGTTTCTTGACAAAACTGATGCTACTTTGACATGATCTTCTGGAACCTCCATATCCTAGACACAATAAACTAGATAGAATAAGCTATGAAACACATATATCCCAAAAGTGACCAACAGTAGAATGGATAGGACACGTTACCTCCATAGGCTCTCTTGGCTGTTCTTCATTTTTTTGAAAACTATCTGAAGGTTTGTGATCCTGAGATGCTAACCACATTTGCTTCAATTCATTGTGTTGTTGTTGCAAATCAGACTGATTCTTCATCAATGTCTCTACCATGCTCCAAAGCTTACTATTTTCATTTCTAGTATCCTGAAGTTCAGCCTTGATTTCTGCAAGGTTCCTGGAATTCGATCCACCAACCAATAGGCCAAGTCCACGCCAAGTGCCATTCCTTTCTTTGGGGAAGAGCCGAGTAAACATCACCATCATGGACTTCCTCATTAGCAAGAGATGGGTTAGCTTCAAATTTATTGTTGATTTCTGCCTGAATAGTTTGAATCAAGACTTAGTATAAGGTATTAGCACATATATAGCTATATGTTACTACTATTGGTGTCCAAACATATGCAAATGAGATGCTAAGAATAAAAAAAACTTACAATCTTATCACCACTGTACTTATCAACTGGTTCGCCATTTTTTTTAGTATGTGAGACTACATAGAGTTGTCCACGCCCGACTTGCCGACCTTCTTTCAATTTCTATACCAGTTGAAAAAAAATAGACATAAGCACAGAAATAAATATTCAGATAAGAAAAAGAAGATGAGTTTGAACTTGTACCAACTGATCTAGAGTTACAGCAAAGCTTCTTGATCCTGTGGTGTGAGTCACATTAAGTTGCATTGCACGAATGGCTTTGTTTTTCTCAGATTTAGCCTAGCAAAAAGAAGCAAAATATTAACCTTGGTACATCACCTTGAAATCAAATGAAAATCAAGCCAGAAATGTATGATTTATTCCCAGCATCACAAGGATGGAGATCTGGCCGTATACCCATTTCCTTGAGGTCAAGACGGGCATTGAGATTGTCCTTTGACTTTTTATCACCGAGAAGTGTATGAGTTGTGTTGTTGAAGACATTGTGCTCTACATGCATGGGGTCAAGATTATGGCGCAATAGAAGTGTCTCCCAATATGGCAGCTGAAAGAAGCAACTCCTCTTTGTAAACACACTTGATATGTTGTCCTCATCAGCTTCTTGGTCCCCACAAGCCTTCCTTTTCTTATCATTTTTATTCTTCTGCAACTTTCCAAAGGTAGTTTTTATGTCTTTTGTCAATTCTGATATTTTCATGCCTGAAAGTGGAACAGGCGCCTCATGTGTTTCTTCAGTGCCATCAAATGAGCTTGCTAGAAAATGGAACCTGTGATCAGCATCCAAAAATCTGCGATGGCCCATATAGCATGTCTTGCGCCCATGTTTCAACCGATGCGAACACATATCTATGAGGCAATGAGAGCACTCAGATAAACTTTCTCCAGATATGCATCCACGACCAAGCCAATCACTAATTGTCCACAATAGTGCAGCACGTAAGAAGAACTTCTCTGAGCATGAAACATCATATGTCATGAAACCATGCCAACACTCGAGAAGATCATCAATTGTTAACTGCATGTAGACATCCATGTCCTTCCCTGGTGATTTCTTGCCTGGAACGAGCACGGAGAGAATAAAGTTTGATTGTTTCACGCACATCCATGGAGGAAGGTTGTAGGGAATCAAGATTATTGACCATATACTATGTGAGAGGTTCATGTTTCCAAAAGGGTTGAAACTATCTGTTGCCAAACCCAGCCTAACATTACGATTACGAATTTCTGAATTGAACTTGTGTGTGTCATCAAAGTTTTTCCATGCAGGCGACTCAGCAGGATGCCGCATCAGACCATCTTTTGTGCGTCCTTCGCTATGCCACCTCATGTGTGCTGCTGTCTTGGAAGACATGAACAACCTTTGAAGTCTCTTCTTCAAGGGAAAATGACGAACCGCCTTTTGAGGAACTCTATGGATGCGTCTTCCGCCAATTCCAATTTTCTCACTCTTCCATCTGCTTGTAAAACACACAGGACAAGATGTGGCATTGGCATGTTCCTTTCTAAATAATATGCAGTCATTTTTGCAGGCATCAATGCACTTGTAAGCAATACCAATGGCCTTCACAAATTTCTTGGCGTCATAGTTTTTTGGTATGGCTTCACCATTTGGAAGTGCATCTTTGAGTAATGAAAGAAGCTCATCAAAGCAATCATCGGTGACCCCCCATAAATTCTTTATATTAAGAAGTCTAACAAGGAACTGCAGCTTTGATAACTTCTTGCAGCCTGGATATAAATCTTGGTTGCTGTCATTGACTAACTTATAATAAGTTTCAGCATCGACATCTAAGTCTTCACCTAATCCCTCATCTTCCCCAACAGCTTGAGTATCATACATTCCAAACCCCTCCATAAGCATCTTTCCCATCTCATCACTGTCGTCACTCCCATCTTCACATTCCGAGCTTGAGGCTGCACCTTGTTGGGATGACCACATGCCCTCTCCATGATGAATCCATGATGTGTATCCAAGCATGAACCCACTAGAAACCAAATGATCATAGACTTCTCCTTTCCCTAACCAATAAGAATTTCCGCAAATTCTACAAGGACAAAGGATCCTATTCTGTTGTGCTGAATTGGAAAAAGCAAATTCTATGAACCTGTTAACACCGTTGTTATACTCATATGAGGACCTACGACGAATTGGGAAATAGTCAGCGGCAAGTTCAACTATGAACTAGAATCGAAAAAGCAGTACACTATAGTATACCTAGGTGATTTCATCCACCCTTTGTCCATCACTAGAACAAATGTCTACTGCTAGCTGCAAGCACACTAAATTTTTTTAGAGAAGCAACCAAACAATAATTGGGATAGACCATGTGCACGCAGAATGGACGAGATTCTCACCAATTAACACCAAACATTATCACATAATTAAGGAAATAATCAAGCATGAATAGAGGAGCAGTACACGTGCTGAAGCAAAACAGTCCAACAACAGACAAATTCGAAATGAGATTCATGGAATAGGGAAGGGGTTCTCACCAGGAGCAAATGGAGTCGTCGGAGAGGTCTAGGAGAGGGAGGCGACGGCGACCACGAAACCCTAGCCGCAGCAGCTCCAGCAAATCCGGCTGCCACAGCTCGTCACAGCAGGGACGGGAGCATGAGAGATGTCGAGGGCGACCTAGGCTGCGGGATGTCGAGCTTGACGACGGTGGGGATGATGAGCTCCGTGGCGGGACGATGAGGTCGGCGAGCTCGGGTAGCCTGGGGACGGTGAGCTTCCTGCGCGCGTGGGGGCGGCGAGCTCGGGCGGCGTTGGGGAAGTCGAGCGGGTTCGGAGGTGGAGAAGACAAGGACGAGCGGCGACGGCCGGGGAAGGCGAGCAGGAGCGGCAGCGAGCGATGGCGTGCGGCAAGCGGCGGCCGGCGGCGAGCGTGCGATGTGCGGCTGTGTTGCAGAACGGGCGCTTCAATTCTGTTTTACGAGTGCCACATTCAGTTTTGGGAAAATTTGAAACAGACCAAAGGTGGAAGGACCTTGTTGCAAGACATAACTTTGTTTAAGGGGTTTTCGTAGAAAAGGACTTCAGCATTAGAAGGCGTTTCCCAGAATCGCCAAGGAACTCAACTTTTGTCAAGGCATCTCTGAAAATTGCCTTAAAAAACTGGTCTAATTTTAGGCATTCTCTGAAAATCGCCTTATATTCTTGATTTATCCAAGGCATTCCTGAAAAACGCCTGAAAAAGTATGCTTTTGTAGGCTCTTTAAAAATATTGCCTCCAAACAATGCAAATAGAAGGCATTTTTAAAACTGCCTCTAAGAAACGCCATTAAATCATGTTCGTGCTGTAGTGCGTGACGGCTAGGTAGCCGGCACCGGCGCGACCGTTGAAACTTAGCTGCAAGTCTGGCACAGTCAATTAACTTTTCTATTAATAATTGTTCAAATCACTGCACTAGATGTCTGGTCTGCTCGACATGCAATTTGTTTTGTTGAAATTAGGACTTGGGGATTTCCCCGTTGCTGAAGCGATGTTTGGATTTACAGGTCTTGGCGCGCCATCTGCATTAATTCTTTCTTTCTCAAATTAGATCGAGCAGCACAGCAGTGGAGTGCAGCTAGCGCCAGCCGCAGTTAACCTAGCTTCCGCCGGAGCTGGAGACACCTTCTCCTCCTCGTCTGCTCGCTCATCCTCGCTGCCCCGGCTAACGCTGACGACCCAATCTACGCCGACTGCCCGAGCAACACGAACTACACGCGTGGCAGTGCGTTCCAGGTCAACCTCGACGCGCTCCTCTCCTCCCTGCCCGGCGCGGCGGCCGCGTCCTCGGGGTACGCCGAGAATGTCGTCGGCACCGCGCCCGACCAGGCGTGTACTGTCTCGCGCAGTGCCGCGGCGACGTCAACGCATCGGACTGCCGCGCATGCCTCGACGCCGCGGTGCGGGACATGGCCACCAAGTGCACCGCGGGGGAGAAGAGCGCCATGCTCGTCTACGAGGCCTGCCTGCTGCGGCACTCCAACGCCAACTTCTTCGGCGCCCTCGACACGTCGCTGATGGTGTGGTTGTCGAACACGCCCAACACCACGCAGCCGGCGCGGTTCACGTGGACGCTCGGCACGCTGATGACCGACCTCAAGGCGAAAGCGGCGTACGCGTCCCCGCGGATGTTCGCGGTCGGCTCCGCCGCGTTGACGCCTTCCTTGAACATCTACGGCATGGTGCAGTGCACGCGGGACCTCGTCGCTGACGATTGCAACCGCTGCCTCGCCACCGCCTTCGATGCCATACCGACATACAACAACGAGAAGCAGGTTGGCCGGATCGTGTACCGGAGCTGCTCCGTCCGGTTCGAGACGTACCCGTTCTACAACATCCGGGCTGCCGAGGCTGCCATGTCGCCGGTGCCGTCCCCCGGTGGCGGTCCGATCAACGGCAGCGACCATTTCGTGGCAGGAAGCACCGGTGAGTCAAAGTTCTCCGGTCTCCTGAATCCCGTCCCTTTCCCAACACGTAGTTGACTTTCTTATGGCTCTGAACTCCGCTGGTGTTCTGTCCCTTTCCTAGTAACTTGTTTCTTCCTTTCTTCATTTTTGGACAAAAAAAAAAGGCAACATAACTGACCCCATCACCAACTTCGTTCCTCTATTCTGAATTCTGATCGTCGTAGGTTCAGGAAGCAACCGCACAGTCAGGACGGCTCTTCTCGTGTCGATTCCTGCCGCTGTCTCGCTGTTGGTGGTGCTGACAGTTGCTCTATATCTCCGCAAGAGGATCAGAAAGCCACTCAGGCATGCGCAGATGGCAACCATTAGTAAGTGCTGAAATGCAGTGATGATTACAAAGCATCCGCAGTAAGATAGTATACGATAGTGTGGTGAAACTTCAGTATTGACGCTTTAATGTTTTCTATGAGAAGGACATGGAGCGGATAAAGAAATGAGTTGTTCTTCACAGTTGCTCCTGTATGATCTAAGCACTCTAAGGGCTGCCACTGACAACTTTTCAGAAGAAAACAAGCTTGGGGAAGGTGGATTTGGACCAGTGTACAAAGTAATATCGAGCATCAAACCTGATAACTAATCTCTTGAAGAAGTCCGGTGCTATAATTTTATTGATTGTCTGGTATCAAATTTCATCACGGGTTGCTACAAAACGGGCAGGAAATTGCAGTGAAGAGACTGTCGGCCAATTCGCAGCAAGGACTAGTGGAGATGAAGAACGAAGTCGTCCTGGTTGCAAAGCTCCAGCACAGGAACTTGGTTCGCCTGCTCGGCTGCTGCATTGAAAAACACGAGAAGCTCCTCGTCTAGGGACACTTTACTCTTTATTATTACAAACCGAACTTTCACAAAGGACAAACTCAAAAAATAACAGTAGTGGAAGATCCTCTTCCAATTAAAAAGCAAGACGGCTACTAAATCTCCAGCCATTATTTGCAAAAATTTGCATAAGTACGGACTCAAGCACATGGCACCTCCATTTTATTTGGGCGCGTTCCTCCTCTTTTTGCAAAAGTGTCCTGAAACGAATCCAGTACATCCCTCTAAAGATCACCTACATAGAAGTAACAACTTGTGCCTTGTTAAAAACCATATCATTTCTAATAAGTCAAATTGCCCAACATAAAATACTTGCGCGAACCAATATTTTGTGCTGAAGTTTCCTAACAATCCCTTGTAACCAATCATGAAACATATGATGTACATTTGCAGGAGGGGAGATTAAAAGAAACTTGCACTACTCGCCAAATGAATCTAGCCATATGACAATGAAAGAAAAGATGTTGTATAGTTTCATCAAGATTACACGAACAACACTTTAAACTTCCCTTCCATTGTCTTTTTCCTAGGTCATCTTTAGTTAGCAATTCCTTTCGCTAAGTACCAAATGAAATTTTTTTACTTTAAGGGGCTATTTAAGCTTCCAAACAACGTGGTGTTGCGGTATGATGTTGGACCCAGCCAAAGCTCCATACATAGAACAAACTGCAAACTTGCCGTGTTGATGAAAGGACCAAACGAATGTATCAATTTGATCAGTCAATTGAACATTTATAACCTTAGTCACTAACTATTGCCATGCATGCCAAAAGATTATTGCCCACTAACGATCTTCTAAATGATACATTTAGAGGGTTTGATCCTAATACCGTCGCCACTATCGTACTTTTTTTCTAACAATATTATATAGACTAGGGAATTGATCTTTGAAGGTCATATCTCCTAGCCAAACATCCTCCCAAAATTTAACTTGAGATCCATCTCCTAAGTTAAATCTGCCCATTCTCAAAAAGTCTTTCTTAACCTTCATGGGGCTAGACAAAAAATGAGAGTCGTCAGGCATATATTCAACTTGGGTGATTGTTTTATGTCTCAGATACTTGTTTTTAAGGAGTTTTTGCCAAATCCCATCCTCGTTAATTAATTTAAACAACCATTTGCTAAGGAGACATCCATTCTATAGGTCTAAGTTCATAATACCCAAAACCCCCCCTGATCCTTTGGTGTCCGAAGGATTCCCCATTTAGTTAGCCTATATTTCTTTTTATGACCATCGCTTCGCCAAAAGAATCTAAATCAAAATCTAGTTTCTTTAGTATTCCTCTTGGAACTTCAAAAAACGATAGCATAAAGATAGATAGAATACTAAAGACAGAGTCAATAAGTACTAAACGACCACCGATAGATAACAGTTTGCCTTTCCAACCACTTAGCCTTTTCTAAAAACGATCCTCTATCTCTTTCCAATTGCTATTTCTGAGTTTTCTATGGTGCATTGGAATACGTGCCAAGCTATCTGAAAGGAAAAGATCCCATATCACAGCCAAAAATCCGTGAGTATTCTCCTTCATTATCTTTAGCCGCCCCATAACAAAAAAGCTCACTTTTATGAAAATTAATCTTAAGGCCAGATAGCGGCTCAAATGCATTAAGCACCACCTTCTTATTCTTGGCCTCCTCAAGATCATGTTCCCAAAAAATAATGTATCATCAGCATATTATAAAATGGAAAGACCATCCTCCACTAAGTGTGGGACCAAACCTCTAATTTGTCCATTATCTTTAGCTCTAGATATTAAAACAGCTAGCACATCTACCACTACGTTAAAAAGAATAGGAGACAAAGGATCACCTTGTCTTTCACCTTTCTTTGTTTGAAAATTATCACCTATGTCATCACTAACTTTTACTGCTACACTACCTTGGGATACTACTTGTTGTATCCAAGAACACCATTGTTGGGGAGAAGCCTTTCATTCTCAATACTTATTGTATGAATGTCCATTTCACATAATCATAGGCTTTCTCGAAATCAGGGTTAAGTATTACCCCATTTTTCTTCTTCCTATTTAACTCATGTATAGTCTCATGTAAAATAACAACCCTTTAAGATATATCTACAAGGTAAGAAAGCAGTTTGGGAGGGTCTAATTACTTTTTTTGAGCAATAATCAAAATTATATTTTTATGTACTTTAGTGAAGATCTTAAAACTAACATTAATAAACAAATCGGCCGATAATCTTGAATCTAATACAATTGATATCCCTCAAGTCTCTAACTTAGAAAATGAGCTTTTGTGTCAAGCTTTTACTGAAAATGAGATTACAGAAGCTATTTTTCAGATGGAACACAATAAAGCACCTGGTCTGAATAGTTTCTCTGCGGAGTTTTATCAATACTTCTGGGAGACTAATAAGCCGGAGTTAATGGAGCTGTTTAATGAGCTCCATAATGGAAATTTACCGCTTTATAGTCTTAACTTTGGTATTATTACTCTTCTACCAAATTTAGCGCTTGCTTGAGGCTACTATCTCGCATGCATGCGCTTACTCAAAAGACGTCGGTGCACTCCTTTGTGTGCTCATCAGTGAGTTGTCGATATCAAAAGGACATGGGGTGGCTCCTAGCTGCAGCCGCTTGTTTATTTTCCGAAGAACTTCAAGCTCAAGCTCATTTACTAATGACCTATGGAAGTGAGAAGCGGATCCTAGCAGCCACACTTGTATTGTTTCGCACCAGATCAAGAAGTTCGCAAAAAAGATGTTGCTCATATTTGGGATCACTTAGCTTGGGGCCTTCGCCAGAATTCTCCAAACCTCGGATATTTAAAGACATCAAGACTGCGCGTTCGGAATTTCTGAAAATACATATGACATACTTTCATCTGAAAATGCAAGTGTTATTCAGAGTTCAGATTGTTGAAGACGTTGATTACTTCCCAAAGACAAGGATCGTAATAATTTCCTGAAGACTAGCTAGTGATGATGATGATTTCTCAATTACTAGTGATGGTGAAGAAGACGGAGGAACGTAACAAAGATGATGCTGATTTTTTGAAGTCTGGAGTGATGTTATTGGCAGGCAAGGCCGGGGGCTTATTACATAACCCATATTTTCAGAGACATCGGGATATTGAACGCGCCGGATTAGGACTCTATCGAGATGAGGGACGCCTTGTCGGTTACGAGGACTATTGAAGGAAGACGATCTCTTATTTTCTTAGATATGCTCCAACCCTAACTTGTAAAGGGGGTAACACCTACCTATAAATGTAAACACCCCTCCCCACGGGAGAGGGGTCGGTCGATGACCGAAGACACAACTACACATCTTGCCTAACGGTAATACAAGAACACACTGCACGTAGGGTTATTATCATTCGGGAGGCCCGAACCAGTATAAATCATGTGTCTCTCTTGATTGATCTTCATATAAGCAGAGCGCTCATACCGAACCAAATATCTGTGGATCTCGTTCAATCGTGCGACGACATCCATTATATATGTTGCCACAGCAAGTGTCAATTAAAACCGCGTTAAGAAAGGGACAGGACTTAGGAGACCGGAGACCTTGACTTGTCCGTGCTTCCTGGCACGAAATGGTCATTGCTGTTGATCGACCCGCCCCCCTGGGGACGGCGCCGGCGAGATCGCCACCTTGGCGGCCTAGGCGTTGTAATGGAACCGGTACAGCTCGAACTAGACGGAGCGGCTCTGGTAGACGACCCAGCCGCCTTGCTTCTCGGTGCAATAGTTTGGTATGGCGGCTGACCGCAAATCGTCCAAGTTTGGACATCGATGTTCCAGCCCCAACCCTCCTCTCTAACCATCTCGATCGACATGTAACATCTTGATCATGTATAAACCATTTGAAATGGGGACCCCCCCCCCCCCAAAACTAAAAAAAAGGCAGTCGTCCGCGGAGAGTTCGCGCATGCATTGTGCCATGCCGTAGATCTTTACGAATGGCGTCAGCTCGGCCTAGCCCACGGCAAACATCCGCGGCGATGCGTATGCCGCCTTCGCTGTGAGGTTCTTCATCAGCGTGCCAAGTGCCGACGCGAGCTGCGCTGCCTGTGTGACGTTCTGCGAGTTCGACAAGTACACCACCTTCAAGGTGTCGACGAAGCCGAAGAATCTCGGGTTGGCGTTCCATAGCTGGCAGTTGTCGTAGACGAGCATGGAGCTCTTGCTGGTGCACTTGCTGGCCATGTCCTGCACCGAGGCGTTCACTACGCCGCGAAACCGCGCGAACCCATACGCCTGGCCGGTGATATTCTCGGCGAACCCAGAGGGCGCGGCGGGCGGAGAGGAGCGCGTTCAGCTCGTGTTGCTCGAGCAGTTGGCATAGATTGGGTCTACGTCGGCTATGACCGACCGGTGCGGCGAGGATGAGGGAGCAGAGGAGGAGGGCGAGAAGTCAGGACACGCATCCAGTGGAAGGTTGCTACTGGAACCAACGTAAGAGGGGCATGTGGAGCGAGCATGGAAGCCACTATGCTCCCACCCCCGCCGCCGTGCAGCCGGGCCTGAGGCCACCGCCGGCCTGCCCCGCTGACCGCCGGCGGCGCGTGCGCCGCTGCCTCCCGCGCCATGGAGTCTCCTCCTTACCAGGACGAGAGGCTCTCGTGGACTGACTCCGACTCCGACTGTGAAGACCTTGGTACACCTAGGCCTTGCTTAGCTAGCTCCTCCTCTCTGCTGAACCCGCTCCAAGATCCACCATCCTCTCCTGCTCCAGCTGCTGGTGTGTCTCCCACGCCACCACCGGAGTTATTGCCGAACGCGCCCATGCCTCTGGATAAAGAAGAGGCCTCCATCAAGTCACCTGCTCCCATCCGGCTGCTTTGCAGGAACGCCATCAAGTTCCCGGCCATTACTACGGCTCCGCGTGCCTGCAACGACTGCCACGGCAAGGCCATCGCCTCCCAGCCAGCCTCCTCTGCCCAAGCTGCTGCTCCACCGCCCGAGGCGCCGCACCCTCCCAACTCGGCCTCTCCTGTCCACTCCGGGAGCGCGGCTCCGGACGCGGGCTGGACGACGGTGAAGCCGAGGCGCTGGTGGAGGAGACGCTCCTTGCCTCTTCGGGATGAGCATGCAACACGGCGTGCCTCCCGTTCTGACGCCGGAGTCATGGCACCCGGCTCCCCGGCGGACCTTAAAAGGAGGCTGGAGGGGAGGTGTTTCCGCTGCCTCTCCACCCGCCATCGAGTGGCTAGCTGTAGGAACCCGTTCAAGTGTCTGCTCTGCTCCCGCTTCGGCCACGGCTACCGGCGTTGCCCGTCGCTCAAAGGCCAGTCCAGCGTCGCCATGGCCTCCGACCACGCTCCTCCCAAGCTCAACCGGCGCGCTCGTGCTGCGCGCACGGTCGTCATCAAGCCGCACATGAGGGAGATCGCCGACCAGCTGACCCAGCACACCGTCCTCATGAAGGTCGTCGGCAACAACTCCGACGAGGTCACCTCCAACACGTTCATGGCGGCCAAGGCGCTCCAGCTGCAGCTCGGCATCCCATGGGAGGACATGCGCGTCACTCGCCACTTCCCCGAGCACTTCCACGCCTGGCTCAAGTTCCCAGGCAGCTTGAGATGGCCGTCGGCGCGCACTCCGTCGAGCACGAGGGCGTCGTCTACCAGATCAAGCCTTGGACCGAGGCCAAGGACGGCATCACCCGTACATGGTGGTACCGCTGCTGCGTCGCGTTCGAGAACCTGCCTCTCTTCGCGTGGGACGCGGCCACCATCGAGGACATCATCGGCGACGAGTGCCGGTTCGAGCGAATTGATCGCCGGTCACGCCTCCACAACAACCTCCGTGAGCGCTCGGATTTCTACTGGTGCCAGCTCTGGGTCCGCCACCCGGAGGACATCCCCGCCGAGATCGCCTGCACCTTCTTCACCGAGTATCGCTGCGGCCGTGCACCTAGCGACTGGAATGGCGCGCCGGCATCCCCACCCCGTGGCATGCCTCCGGCGGGCGTCACGCACAACATCCTCCTCCACATCGAGCGCACCGAGGACTTCACTCCACCACGCACCCGCGAGGAGCGCCACCAGTGGCCGGTTACTCACAACTACGACTGGACCCCCGGGGTCCCAGACGTCGCGTTCTGCCGTTCCGCAGCCCAGCCTGTCCGCACCAACGTCCATTGCCGGCTGGGCGAGCTCCGCGCTCCGCCGCGGGACGACGACGACGACGACCAGGAGGAGGGGCGCAACCCGCGCAACCGCTCCCGTGGATGCCGCTACCTCTCGGCGCTCATGGGTCGCCGTTCCGAGTCCAAGAACCGTGATGGCGGCTCCGGTGGCGGCCGTCAGCGCACACGCTCCCCTCGGCACCGTCAACAAGCAAGGTCTCCTCCGGGCGTTCGAGGTCGCAGTAGAAGCCGCTCCGGCGAGAGGCGCTCCGGCGAGCGGCGGCGCGTCCGTACTGGTCGCTCCCCATCCCGTTCCAGGCGCAGCGGGCCACGCGGCATCTCTCCGGCCCCACGCCGGTGGGTCCCAAAGGTCAACACGGCGACCAACGCATCTGACTCTGCACCGACCCTGCTCGCCTCGTCTGCCACCCCGACCATCTTGGCTGATAGCTTCACGGGCGCGCCTGCAGGACGGGGACCTTCTGCGGCCGCTCCTGCTACCTCGCCTGACGTGACACCAACTCCTGTTTCGGTGGCTGCAGTGACCGGTGTTGGACAGGAGCCGCTGGACTATCTCTTCCAGCAGGAGCTCTTTGATCTGGGCCCTTCCTCACAGGTTGACCCCATGATGGATGAGATCCTGGCCCACACATCAGTGGAGGATGGGCCGCTCTCTTCCAGTCCAGTTGGGGATGACGACCTGGGCCACTTGGCTGGCCTTGGGCTGGCGGAACAGCCCTCACCTGGTGGCGCTCCTGCTGATGGTGGGCAGTCTGCTGCTTCTGTGGAAGATGGGCCGCGCAGCCCGTCTGCTGGACTGGCCTCTAACCAGGCTTCGCATGATGCTGCACCTGAGGACTTGGTTGACGGGCCACATTTCGACGGTGACTTGCAGTCCCTCTCAGATGAAGCCTTCCTGCAGCTGCTATTCTCCAGTCCTGACCCGGCCATCTTACCGGGCGGTCCGGTGCCACTCCCGCCGTCGGCTCCTCCACTCCCAACGACAGCGGGGCGGCGCTTCAGCAAGCGGCTCGAGCCAAAGCTCCGGGGCGTCACGGTGGCCAAGATGGCTGAGGAGCTCACCGCCCGGAAGGTTGCTTTCGTGGCCCCCGACGCTACTCCGCCGGCCAACAATGCTGTGAGGGACTTCAAGCTCAAGTTCAAGGGCTCCCTCCCCAACAAGGTAGCGGCTGCAATCACTGCCATTTGCTGCATCGACACCACGCCGGAGCCGGTTGCCGCTGCCCTGGCGACAATGGATGGCCAAGGTGCTCTGTAGCACTTTCTGCCATTCCCAATCAGTCGTCTTTCTTAGTTAATCATGTTATCTGCTTCATGCTTCATCCGGTTCGGTTGCTGTGTGCCTGCGTGGCCTGTATCCTGTACCTCGTCGCCTTGGCGTGGGATCGCCGCAAAAACCCAATGTACCCGCTTCTTGCTTCGTAGTGCCTTATGGCTGTTCGATGCCTCTCTTCAAGAGACATCCAGTAGTGTTCTAAGTTATCATCTAGTTGTAATCTTTTGTTTCCCCAATGAATGACCAATCGATTACCATCTTCAATTGGAATGTTAGAGGTCTTAACGAAGGAGCACGCCGTGATACTGTCCGGCAAATGTTGTCCAACTCCCGTTGTGCTATTGCTTGTCTACAAGAGACCAAGCTGCAGCATGTCTCTGTTAGTTTTTGCACCAAATCGCTGGCCCTCATCTGCTCAACAATTTTTACTTGCCAGCTGATGGAGTAAAGGGGGGGATCCTTCTACTTTGGGATGACAGCCTCGTAGCAATTACCAACCCGGCATATGGTGTTTTCTCCCTTTCGGCTATGGTGGTACTGCTACAAAGTAACCAATCTTTCAAGATCACTGTAGTGTATGGTCCTAGTATTGATCGGGATAAGCCTAGTTTTCTACAGGAATTGCGCATTACCAACCCGGGTGCATCCTCCCCTTGGCTAGTGCTAGGCGATTTTAATCTCATCTATGAGGCTTGTGACAAGAACAACAACAACTTGAATAGGAGCCTCATGGGGCAGTTCAAGGCCACACTCGACTCATGTCAGCTCAAGGAAATTTGTCTCCAGAATAGAAAATTCACTTGGAGCAATGAGAGGGATGATCCTACTTTAGTTAGACTAGATAGAGTATTCTGTAATCAGGATTGGGATATCCTCTTCTCATCTCACTTGCTGCAAGCGCTGTCCTCGTCGATGTCAGACCATTGCCCTCTTCTCTTGGCTAGTGAGAATGGACCTCGACGCCCTCCTTCTTTTCGGTTTGAAAATTTCTGGCCATCGATCGTGGCATGGTGGAAAGAGCAAGTGGTGCAGCCGGCATCGCTCAAACGTGGAGTGCAAACGCTGATCATACTCGTCTTATGGGAATGGTGGAAGGAGCGCAACCGAAGAATTTTTCAGGATCAAGAGTTGTCCGAGACGCGCTTGCTACAACGGATGCAAGAGGAAGCCATGACATGGGGTGTCGCTGGAGCCAAGGCGCTGGCTTTGCTGCGGGAGAGTCGGGAAAATGCTACATAAATGTAAATCTATGTTTTCCTGATGTGTTCCCATTTTGCTTCGGCATTGGCCGTCGCATTCTTGCTGCAGCCTGCGTGCTGCATTGCTTCTGGCCTGTGTGCCGGTTTTCTCAAGGGGAGGCCTGCGTGCCTCCGGTTTTCCACTTTTCCTGACATTGTCGGTACCTCTGGTGCCTTTCTCCTCTTCCTAATTTAAGCGCCCACATAATTTATATGTGGCTTTCGAAAAAAAAAGGTTGCTACTGGCGTTGCATTGCACTGCTGTGGCACTCTACTTTGAGAGAGAATGCAGATGCCACGCATCTACTATATTTTTGGTTGACCAAAGAAGACCTAGAAAGGCCAGTAAATCCAAACAATCGCTACAGCAATGGTGATGCCCCCAGTGTCTTAATTTCAACAAAACAAATTGCACATCAAGCAGACCAAACATCAGTTCCATGTTATCCTGTAAACTTGTTGCTATTACTTCTTGACGAGGCTAACATGGCAACTTTAGCGCGCTGTATGTATTGCTCGCATGGAACATGTAAGATGTACCACTCACAGCACTCCTCCATTGTTATAATTTTTATCGTCTTGAAATTCATGCCATCCAACTACCAAAAATTAGGTCACTGATACATTTTCTAGTCGGCAAAATTGACTACATGTGATTATATCAATATTATGATTTAATCATTTTTTTTACAACAAGTCATCTTGAATTCACATTACATGACATGATTCTTTTCAAGAAAAAACGAGCCAAGTTCCACCAAGCGTTCTACATACTTTTTTGGTTCATCCTCCTTGCATCTGACCTAATTTCAGACAAAACTACCAACAACCTTGAATTCCCAGAAATGAAAAGTCAACAGACGGTTAAATAACAGTTCTGATAATTCAAACAGCCTGTAATTCGGAAATTAGAAGAATTTCAAACACAAAGCAACACCCGCTGACGGACCTCGTCCGCGGATGGCCCATTAACGTGGCTCCAAGTGAGAGATGGAAGCTTCGTTGACTGACGGCTCTGGGGCTGCAACCCTCATCTTCTCTCCGAGGACTGTAAAGACTGGCTCAGTAGGCACAGCCAAGGCTACGGAATGACTATTGAGCATGAGAACGATGGATGCCATGCGGGGCCGGAGTTGCGGATCATCCTGGACGCAGAGGAGTCCGATGTGGATGCACCTCAGCATCTCCTGCTTCCCATGATCGTCGGCTGGGCAGCCGTCGAGTAGCGGTTGCATATTCGCCTCGCTCCAGTGTCTCCACACCTGTCCGTACCAGCCATGCATGATCGGAGTTAACTCTCCATTGCGGCAGCTGGCTAATATCACACTTTGTATATTGTAGCGTGTTCTTATTCTATGATTCCATGGTTAATTACAACTTACAAATTTTAGGAGATCTTCATATGGTCGACGGCCTGTGATGATCTCCAAGACTAGGACGCCATAGCTGAAAACATCTGATTTGGTAGAGAAAATTCCTTGGTAGACGTACTCTGGCGCCATATATCCACTAGATCGTGCAACCACATTATGTCAGGAAAGTACAAAATGGATGGTAATATCCTTGCTATTGGGAATTAGGGGGAAATCCGGTTAGAAGATAGAGGCATCTCTTCCAACATTTTGTAGAAGGAAGAGGTTAAACATGGGGTCAGCACAAGAGTCTCCTATATATGTTTGATGAAGAACTTTTAGGCACCAAACTTACCGAGTTCCAGCAACGTGGTTTGTGTTTGCTATGCTTAAGTCATCAATGTTAAACAGCTTGGCCAATCCGAAATCCGAGATCTTGGGGTTCATGTCCGCATCTAGCAAGATGTTGCCTGGCTTGAGATCGCGGTGGATGATCGTCATTCTTGAATCCTCATGAAGATACATAAGCCCTCGGCCTATCCCATAGATGACCTTGTATCTCTGCTCCCAGCTCAGCTCCAACTGCCTTGCAGGACCTAAAAGTTCAGTTTAGTTTGGTAAAGTTCACAAGAAAAATGACATTCACCCAAAACAAAAAATGACAGCAGAAAGATGGTCGTTTGAATGAAGCACCATAAAGGATTTTGTCCAAGCTTTTATTGCTGAGGAATTCATAGACGAGGAGCCTCTCGTGTTTTTCAATGCAGCAGCCGAGTAGGCGAACCAAGTTCCTGTGCTGAAGCTTTGCAACCAGGACGACCTCGTTCTTCATCTCCATGTGTCCTTGCTGTGAAGTGGTCGACAATCTCTTCACTGCAATTTCCTGCCCGTCTTGTAGTACCCCCTAAAAAGAATTGAGATCAGATGACGGTCTAGCACTGATACGAAAAATTAATATCGCTTGATTGTCAGGTTTGATGATGCTTGATATTACTTTGTATACTAGTCCGAATCCACCTTCCCCGAGCTTATTTTCTTCTGAAAAGTTGTTAGTGGCATCTCTTAAAGTGCTCAAATCGTACATGAGAAACTCTGAACTCCTCATTTCTCCATCTTCTCCTTGTTCTGCTCGTAAGAAAGCATCAGTGCATCAAGAGTGAAGTTTCACAACACTGTCGTCTTGAGGAGTTTTACGGTGCCCAATACTAATAGTATTATATTAGTGGTATCATGCATGTCACCAGTATATACTGCTGTATTTAGAATTCGACGATCCAGATTAGTTCTCTTCTAATCTTCAATACCACTAGTATTCTTGGGTACTATTAATAATACTTGAGTATTTAGGAAAATAAATAAATGTTGACGTGAAATTGGTGATGGCAAATGACAAATCAGTGGTGGTGTAGGACAGCAACGTCATATAGGTGGTGGCAAGGCAAGATTGAGGGTGGCGATGAAATGATTTAGAGGGCGGCGACACGATGAAAAGCAGACCGATAAAACTAAAACGATTATGTTACCTTTATGATACCACTAGTATAATGCTAGTGATATAGAGCATCGTAAAACTCCTCATCATATTATTACTATCAGTGCTTGGTAACTTCGTTTCAGCACTTACTGACGCTTGCAAGGTGGACGTGCTTGCGTGCCTTTCGGTTCCTCTTGAAGAGACAGATAGCAACTACCAGCATCACCAACAGCGTCAGAACGATGGGAATTGCCACGAGAACTACACAAGAATACAGGAACGAAGTCAACGATGGAGTCAATTACGTTGCCCTTTTTGTCCAGCCAAGATGCAACGCAAGGTTTAAACGAAATGCAAAAAAGAAGAAACCATTAGAAGTTTTGTCGCCACCATTAGCTACTGGAAGTTTTGAAGATTGATACCTTAAACAGTACATTGCCAGCAGCACAACTACTACTGCTGATACCACCCCAATAAGAATATATCCGACTAACTTGACTATAAAAACTTTATTTGTTCCTGATGGTGGAGCTGGATTACTACCTCCTGTACCATTAGAAGAATGTGCAGGTTCTTTTGAGGGGACATGCCCTGTTGAAGGTGGTGCTAATGGTGCTGATGCGGCTAGAGGCTGTGCGGATGGGGCAATAGCAATACTGGTATTGAATGGGTTCCCGTCCATTCTGTGAAGTGAATTTAAAGCACATGAGCATTTTGCATCATCCAAATGAAAAAAAAAAAACAATAGCTCAACCAAGGAGGGGTTTCTAAGTTTCTTACTTAAAGTTTGACAAGTTCAGTAACTTCGCAGGTACAGGACCAGAGAATAGATTATTCTCGATGTTCCTGTTGAATTAAAACAGTTACCATAAGTAATGCAGAATTTTCATTCAATTAAAAGGGCTTTTCAGTTGCCCTTTCAAGAAAACAAAACACGTAAAATTTAAGTGGACATACAAATCTTGGAGAGGGAGATCTTGCAACACATCAAGGATGCCAGATATTTGATTATTCTGAATATGCCTGGAATAACAGTAGGAAATTAGGTAATTTACATTAGTGAAAAGTTTATCCAAGAATGTGCAAGAGGCTTCAGTACTTACAGGCTAGTTAATGCTGTCAAGTTTCCCATTGAAGGTGGCAATGGACCGGTCAAGTTGTTCGAAGAAAAATCTCTACAAGAAGATTGGTTGTCATAGACAAGTAACTTCAAATTGGAAGATGCCAATATAGAGTTAACAACGGAAGGAAATTCAAAGTGCTCTTACAAATTTGCAACTCCAGTGAGTGCTGCAAATACATCTGGTATCTCTCCAACCAAATGATTGTTATCTAGCGACCTGCAAATGTAATGAACAGTTTCAAAACAAATATCATGGAAGACGCCTGTGAATGTGTATTGGCAATAATATACTTACACAGTCGTCAATTGTGTAAGCGTTGACAATGTACTTGGGATGCTACCGCTCAGCTGGTTACCTGAAAGGAAACTGCGATTGACAGGAAGGATTAGTGAATGAAAAAACACTAAAGCTCTGTTGAATGATAGAATGTTCAGACAGACATACAGTTTCTGCATTGTGACAGGTAGACCATCTGGTATGGTGCCACCAATATTAGTGTTGCTAAGATCTCTACATGGGTAACAAACGAAGTGATAAGCACCAACTCAACAGCATAAGACCCAAACAGACTGGCAGTGGCAGACAGCCATCTCAAACTCGACACGCAATTAGCTTACAAGGTGATTAATGACGTGAAATTCGCCAAAGTATTGCTCAGCTGCCCGCCCAAATTTGCAAAGCTGAGAGTTCTACAAGAGAAAAAAAAAATGACACAATGTTCAGAACACCAACTAGAAGGATCTATTGAATACAAACAAATAAGGGAAAACACATAGGCTCTGATCATACATGGAGGTAATATGTGAGTTCACGCATTCAACACCCTGCCAGCTCTCATTGCAGGGATCAACTCCATTTGTAATCCAATTAGGGAGCATTGGGGATCCAAGAGCCATGTACAAGCCATTTATCGCAAACACTATTAAACACAAGAAAACACATCAGATGGAGAAACGAATATGTCTGCATTATACAATTTTTCAGAAAGTAAATTGTACGGCACAAAACAGCAAGGTAAGCAAAAGATAATTAATTAATCTGGTAGTACCCTCATGATCTTAGCAACCACTCTGATGTCAGCACTGTACAATCTGCTTATGAATACTGAACTATGAGGAGAACAACACGTACCATCTTGCTTGTAAGTGTAGGGCTGACAAAGGGGCAACACAGAGAGTAGTAGCAAGATGACGGCGAAAGCCATCAGGGGCGGCGGCTGCACCCGCAGCGCCCGTGCCGGCTTGCTCTTGCTCATCACCACCAGAATATTCTTGAAAAATTCTCCAATGCTGGCATCAACAGACAAGGAATCCCGCAAAACAAAGAGAGTTGAAGAAAAATAACTGCGAACACTGTAGCTGCTGCAGAAGACACTGTAGCTGCTGCTGAAGAAAAAACTGCGAACACTGTAGCTGCTGCAAAGCAGCGAGACGAACACGCTGGAGTTACAGCCTTTGAGAGTTACAGCCTGGAGTCAAAAAAAAAGAAAAGGGAACTGTAGAACACAGGAACAAAGAAACGAAAGGTTCCAAAAGAAAGCCCGCGCAATGCAGATCCCGGAAGATTTTTGCAACACAAAGGGGGTGTTCGGCGCATAAGGGTCTAAATTTTAGAGAGGTCTAAACTTTAGATAAGCTATATTAAATAAAGTTTAATTACAAAACTAACTACAGAACCCTGGTCTAATTCGCGAGACGAATCTAATTAGGGTAATTACGCCATGGTTAGATGATAGTTACTGTAGCACTGCTGTAGTATGATTGTAGCAAAACATAGATTAATTAGGCTCATTAGATTCGTCTCGTAAAGATATACCCATCTGTAAAAAGGTTTTGTCATTAAACTTTATTTAGTACTAGATTCTCTTTGTTTAAAGGCCTCTAAAATTTAGCGATAAAAGAAACGAACAGGACCAAAAACAGCCTAGAATTCGGCAAGAAGCAACATCAGCAAGGAAATTCCCCCTTTTGGCATCTGACGACTGCACTCAACGCACCACATGGAGAACACGCCAAGAAACACGGCACATCGGAGAAAATCAAAGCGGGAGAGAGAAGAATAGGAGGAGGAGGAGCCGGTACCTCCAGATTCTTCCACGGCCGCAATGCAAAACCAGAAGCCCAATCCCCGCCGCCGCCGCCACCGCCGCTTTACCGAGACGCTCGCCACCGAAAGCAGGCGACCAGCAGTCGCGAGTGCGCTCCTCCTTTGGGGAAGAGACGCCCCTTCTCCACACGTTTAAAACTGCCCGACCTGGAAGACTTTGGCCGCTAAGACTGACTTCAACAACAACATGCATTTTGAAGAGGCAAAAGAAGGGTTGCCTTGCATCTACAGTAATTTGAGTTTACTTCGGGCATGTTCGTTTCGTTTAGGACTAAAATTTAGTCCAAAGTTCTTGCTATTTAAAGGTATTAAATAAAATGTAATTACAAAACTTTTTACAGAAACTTGGGCTACTTTGCGAGACGAATCTAATGACGTTAATTAAGTCGTGATTAGACGATGGTTACTGTAGCATCACTATAGCAAAACATAGCTTAATTAGACTCGTTAGATTCGTCTCGTAAATTAGCACCCATCTGTAAAAAGGTTTTATAATTAAACTTTATTTAATACGCTTAAATAGCAAGATTCTCTGAACTAAACTTTACTACTAAAGTAAAGGAACACGCCCTTCGTATCCCTCCATCTCCAACAATCAATTGCATTTTCCTGTCGCCGCCCCGCCGCCGTCCCGCGCCCCACGCCGCTCAGCCGAGCGCCCACCCGTCGCCCCGCTCGCCGCCGCCCCGCACGTCGCCGCCCCACGCTGTTCCGCACGCCGAGCCATGGCGGCCCGCCCCGCGGACGCACTGCCGCGCTCCGCCTCACCCCGTCCGCACGAACGAGAGGGGGAAGATGGGCGCGCTGCCGTCCCCGCCGCGCTCCACGGCGGGCCCGATGTCTCCCGTCCTCGCCACTGTCGCGGGCCACGCGGACGACCCGAGGCGGTCGAGGACGCGGCGTCGTGCTGAGATGGTGTCGCCGCGCCCGGCAAGGAGCTCGTCGGGCAAGGGCCGCCCAACAAGCCCGTGCTCGCGGCGCCGCGCCAGCTGCTTTCAGGGCGCCGCCCATGCAGCCCGCGCCCACTCACGACGCTGCTCCCATCAGCACGCGCAGAGCAGCCGTCCCTACCCCATGCAGCCTGCACCATGGACGAGCATTAGGAGATCAATTACCCTCATCGATTTTTGGCCGGATTCGTGCCTGTGAATGCTCAAATGGATTTATTTGAAGGTTTTGAAGGTTATAGCATGATCAATTTCATCGATTCTATGATCTGTGTTCCGAATTTTGCCATTTTGCATCCGTGGTGGAAAGAGTGAAAAAAGAATTCGAGGCCGGATGGCGAACAGGAAGGCGGATGTGGAAGACGAGACCGTGCTCCCCAAGCGACGCGCCATTGGGCAGCCGCGCGGCCTCTGCCGCGGTGAACGCTGCCATGCGGTCGTGCAGCACGACGATGCGGCGGTGCGACGCGGAGAGCTCCCCGAGGCAGGGGACGCGCACGCGGGGATTTGGAGCTGGTGCGGGCCTCCCCGAGGTGGGGCTCCAGCGCGGCGAAGTGGACGGGGAGCCCCCGCCACGCCCACCGCCCGCTCGCCCTGCGACCTCGCCGACGCCGACGCCGCGGCCACCCCTCGCCCGCCTCTTCGCTTCCCGCGGCGCCAACGTTGCCCCTCGCCTCCGCGCCCCGCGCCGCACTCGCACCGCGAGGACCGACGAAGAAGCAGGGGAGGTCCATGGCGGCAAGGGAAGAAGCGTGGGGCGCGCGGTCATCATTGCGCTCGCCTGCATCGGGGTCCGGACGTGCGTCTCGTTGTCCGCCCTCCTCGCGGCTGGTGCGGCTCGCCGGGCAGGCACGGCGGAGCGGGCGCGGCCGAGGGAGAGCGCGACGTGGCTTGGGAGCAGGTGCGGCGAGCAGGATGCCTTTGAGGAGAGAGAGTGTGCATTATTGCATCTTCTCTCTCTTTGAACGGGCAAAATCTGCATACTCTGTTTGAGTTCATTTTAGTGATGCATAGTACTCAACCAGATGTATATTTGACTTTGCATCTCCTCGGACTAACTCCAACAGAACACCGAAAGGGGTAAACTATACTTAAAATGAGTCTTAAAACATAAAAAAACTGCCTTCAACATAACACTTAAAGGTAATACCTTACTTTGGCGGCGCACCCACTCACAAATTAGGCTCTCGACGGCGTCACCCATCTCTCCGCGCGCAACTCTCCGAGGGACAGACTGCGGCGCCAGACAGGACGATGCGGGACAAGAGGAGGCCACGGCGGCAGCGAGTGGAGCAGGAGGGAGCCACAGCGGGCGTGAACGCACCCGGATCGCGAACAGCACCACCTTATTCCCAAACCACGATAGTGGCCGCGGCGGCGGGAGGCGCGGTGGCGGAGGAGGCGGCCCGCCTTGGCGGAGGCGGCGGACGGCGACCCCCTCCCCTGCGATCTTTTCTTTGGCGGAGGCGGCGGACGGTGACTGCAGGAGCTTGACGGGGAGTGAGGCGGAGCAGACAAAGTGCAGGAGGGATAGGGCCGGGTCGAGAGGTTCTGGCCGGCGGCGAGAAGGAACAGCTTGAATAAGAAGCCGAGCCAGGTGAGGAGAACGCGGAGGTGCCGCGGAACGCGGAGTTCGAGAAGGCGAAGGGCGCCGCGTAGAAGAGGGCCACGACCGGCAGGAGCGCGGCAAGGCGTGGCGCGCCGGGGCGGAGGTCCGTGATTTCCTCCGCCTTGTCGCAGGGGAGGGGGTCGCCGGCATCGTCGTCGCGTCGCCTTCCTCCCTCCCTGCCGCCTCCGCCCTTTTCCCCCTCGCGCTCCCGCTTCCTCCCCTCTCCCACCGCCTCGAGATGGTCGCGTCTCCCACAGCGCTTCACCTCCTCCTCGCAGGGCGGTGGTGCGGGAGGGGGCGGGGGGGGGGGGGGGGGGGGCGTTGCATCGGCACTGGCGGACGCGGTGGCGCAGGGCGGGGGTGGCGCGGGGCGGCGGTGGCGCGTTGGCTCGGGTGGAAGACGCGGTGGCATGAGGTGAAGAAAAGGATGTCTGTTGGAGATGGAAGCTTTTGAGTGCAGACCTTTCGTTCTTTTGGGCACCTATAGAGAGGTTTAGGTAGCTCCTCCTGTTGGAGTCCGTCTAAGAATTTCCGCCGGTGGAAAGGAAAACTTGTGACGAGCGGGGACGAAAGCAAAGATTTGCGTGTCTATCTACTCGTCGCAATCCGTCGCGAGCGGAAAGGCGCCGATTGGGAATGGGCGCCGAAAGGGAAGGGACGGGACAAGCGCGGCGCGGAGTGCGGCTGTGCGGGAGCGGAGCGCTTGTGACCAAGGTAACAAATAGCGGATAGCGGGTTTGTAACGGATAGGCATCTATGTAGCGGATAGCAGATAGCGGGTGCTATAGTGGGCGCTAAGTTCCAATAGTGATAACTCAAAAAACACCAAAAAATATGTGTAATAATGAGTATAATATTACCTTTTCTCATCATAAAAATTCTATTCACTTGCCTAGTCAACTTTTGCTTCAAATTTAGGTTCATAACATGTACGAATAAAATCAGTTCAATTATTCTTCATCTAAAAATAGTTTTTAAAAATGTTATCTGACAATAAATTACTATCACATCTAAATAGCGGATGCTATAGCGGTTTTTGAAGCGCTATAGCGGCTTGAAAAGTGAAATAGCGGACGCTAAGTTACAAGATGCTATTTGTTGAGCGCTACCTTGTAACGGTAGCGTCTAGACACCGCTACCGCTATAGCGGGCGCTATTGCGGCCGCTACGAACGCTATTTGATACACTGCTTGTGACTTGACGACTGTGGTAGTGTTTGTGTGTGTAATATAATATATATGTACCATGGTACATATGTTCCCTCCTTCTGAACCCGCCACATGCACCTGCACCTCGTTTTGGGAACCACGTGGAGCAAACATCGCCAGGAATTAGCACGGTAGCTCTGTACAATCACATGTGGATTTTAGTCTATATTGAGGTACTCCATCCGTCCCAAAAAACTTGACGTTTTTACTTTTAAATAAAAAGTTTAATTGTTCGTCTTATTCAAATTTTTTTTGCAAATATTATTTATTTTTTATAACTTATTTTATTATTAGCAATACTTTAATCATGACATATTTTTTTAAAATTTATATAAAAATTTTGAATAAAACGGACGATCAAACATGATAGTAAAAAATAAAAACGTCATTTTTTTTGGGGACAGAAGGAGTACAGCTTGTGGCTGATCCTAGACCGTACATCTCATGTGATAAATTTTGTGATTAAAAAAATTATGCTTTGTTCAAACTAAAATAGAGCCAACATGGTTCAAAATTTGAATGCTCGGGGTGTCAGATGATGCAAAATTTTGGAACGTTGTGTCCACACGTTACTACTAAAAAATTGTTGAAGTTACATCAGTGGTCATTCAATGGACAGTTCAATATCATTGCCTTTGACAGGATGTGTCAGTAGCTGTCCCACTTCTGATCATATACATGCAAAAAAAAAATCAGATACACAAAAATACCAGCAACTGATGACCGTTGATCAGAACAGTGTGAAGATCCAATAGCCTATATGGTGGGTGTTAAGATACACAAAAAAAATCAGATACATGCTACTTAGAAGTATCTCCGCATCGAGTGCCCATGACAGGTAGTTGCTTCCATGAGGAGTCAACACTTCAAATTCTCGCTTCACGAGGTCAGACATCTATAAGATATCATGGTGCAAGGATTATTTCATGTATCCAAGTAATAGGGAGCATAAGTATAACAGAAACTGCGTGTTTATGTTATAATATTGGTGTTTTTATATAAAATCACCAAAAACTGGGCTTCTGTGTAATTTTCAGAATTTTCTAATATCCAGGGGGCTTCTTTGCAATTTTAGAACTGCGGGAAGACTTCTTCGCGATTCTCAGAAACTTCAAGGATGTTTTTGTAAAATCACGCGGGAGTATATCTGGGGCCGAAACCCCAGCTCCTCCTCACTTTCTTCCTCCCACCGGCAGCCGCCGGCTCTTCTATCTCTTCCTCTCCCAACTTCTCTTATTTTCTTCTACCTCAGATCTGGATCATGGGAGGTTAGGGACCGAGGCCATGGCAGCTCGCGGTGACCGGCCGGGGCGCCCTTTGCTGCAGGCGGCGGCGAAGGCCGGGCCCATGGCAGCGCAGCGACTCGCCATGGCGTGGATGGCGCGGCGCGCTGGCCCGCGCGGAGCGGTGCGCGCGTCGGAGGCTTGCTCGCGCGGTGGCCGTAGCGCCGCAGTGCGCGCGCGCGGTGGTTGGGGGCCGAGGCCGCGGCAAGGTAGCCGGGCCGAGGCCTCGGCGATGCGCGGTGGCCGGGTCCCATG
>RWGY01000412.1:0-133316 GCA_007726485.1 Eragrostis curvula
TTTTATTCATCTATAGTTGATCTGTCCACATCCTCCGATTGCTTCTGCCGTAAGTATTTCCAGCTCTCCCTGATTTAGAACCAACGAGCGGAAGCTAACCACAAAATGTGACCCCCCTCGCTTTCCCGTCGCCGTCCCACTCCACACCGGCGCGGCTCCACATATGCAGGGCGACAGTGTGCTAGGCCATTCCCCCTGTTCCTTCCATACCATAGACCGAGGTCCCAAATCGGCCTGTCTCCCGTTCCAGTCATCGCCATTGCTCGCCTGCCTTTGTTTATTGCTGTCCTCAAGGAGAGTGAATATATCTCAGAGCCTAGGGCACAACACCCTCCCACCCCCCCCCCCCGCCCCCCCACCCCCCCCCCCCCCCTCCCCCCCCCCCCCCCCCCCCCCCCCCCCCACCCCCCACACACACACCCCTCTATGTGGTAGCTCGTCAACTGTTTAGGTCACCAGAGGAAGACTATTCATGTCACATGTATCAAGTTATGTCATGGATCAATCTTCTCAATCCTCTATTGATAATCTGGTGGCCGATAGAAAGGGTTGGACATTTGCCCATGTTCATCAAAGTATATAGATGTATACATTGATTCTCGGGTTCGAAATCTAATAGGCAAAAGCAAAAAACTCCTATTTTCACATCCAAGACGTGAGAGAACCTTCGTATGAGTGGGGTGTGTTTTGTCCTTCTTTTCATAGGCTTAAGTAGGCGTGTTTGATGCATGCATATAGAGGATCAAATATCTTCAACAACTAGTGTGGTCGTTATGGACTAAATGGAGATAAAACCAGAGACCAAAGCTGGTTTTTAATTGGTGCGTGAGAAAGGGGGTAAATAAAAGCGTATATAATTCTCTAAAAACATACTATATAATCGCAGATGTCCACATGTACGGACAGGCACTCACATTGATAAGAACGGATAAACACACATTCTACCCCACTTCAGACTTTGAAAGGTTGGATCGGTAGATTCGGAGATTGACGTCATGCAACACCCGTGCTGAGTGAAAATGTTCCACTTGGCCACAAGGATTCGAAAACTAGGATATGACTTGAGAGAGAAAAACGGATTTGAAGTTTCAAATCCAACTTGAATACCCCCTCCCCTGAGATTCCAGCGTGCACAGGAGCCGTTTGTCCCCGCCTTGCACCAATCTCAAAGCATGCTATCCTGAAGCCTAGGGTAACACGCACTATGTACATACATGTATAGGGAATTTCTGGGAAGGTATCATAAAAAGATGATAGCTCCTAGCGGATCTTGCAAATGAGAGCCGGTTGGGTTGCACAACTGTAGGAGGATATCAAATTCACATTGGCTGCTCGGCCTAGCTTGCTCTCCTCTGCCAATGGATTTCTGGTCATATGAAATAAGTACTATTAGAGAATGAAGCTTCGGGAATCGAACGGACATCAACTGCAGGATGGCAATTCACGGAAATTGACAAATGGATGTTCTGAACCTCCTAGCTGGATCTGTAAAATTGCGGCTAATGCACAAAAGTTGCCGGTAATTGCCGTTCCCACATGCTTAATCCAGCAAGCAAACACAAGGATATATTTTGTGAACTGGACAGAACATGCAAGAGAATATCAGAGTATGAACCCAGCACGGTTCAACCAATCAAGAGTTCACGGGTCGATGCTCGTCCAAAACCCAACGAATTATCAGACCGGGACGATCACGACGCGCCAGCTCGAGCACCATATGCGCAGGGCCCATCTCGGGTCGCCACGGCCGCTATATATACCACTCCACCATGCACACACTACCCACAGGCCACAGCCAGCAGCACACAAGCACGAGCAGCACTAGCACTTGCACGGGCACATAGACCACAGAGTCTTGAATTCGCAATGGCAGCGAAAGCCGCTCTCATCCTGGCCGTGAGCCTGGTCCTCGCCGCCGTGGCGAGCGCCACCTACTACCCGCCGGTGCACGGGCACCACGGGTCATGCCCCAGGGACGCACTGAAGCTGAATGTGTGCGCCAACGTGCTGGGCCTCGTCAAGGTCGGCCTGCCGCGGTACGAGCCATGCTGCTCGCTGCTGGACGGGCTCGTCGACCTCGACGCCGCCGTCTGCCTCTGCACCGCCATCAAGGCCAACGTGCTCGGCATCAAGCTCAATGTGCCCGTCGATCTCAGCCTCATCCTCAACAACTGCGGCAAGATCTGCCCCAGCGACTTCAAATGCGAGTAGATGGATTGATGAACCGTCGTCGCCGGCCCGCCGGTTCGTTCGGTGTCGCGACGACCAGACGTGTGATCGATGTTGCTTGCTTCGTGTCTGATGAACTTTCTGTCGTTTGAGATTGTTTGATTGTTTTACTTCGTTTCGGCACGCATGCATGTTCGATGCATGCATGTTCATACGAGTATCATTTGGTTGTCTTGCCTCGGGTGATCAGTTACGTACTGATCATGTGTTTGTATTCTTTTCCTCCGCTCCTCCCCATCATGATCTGTCATACATGGTTCGTTCCATCAATAAAGTTATAATTTCTCTTTGCTATGTAATTTAGGCTCCGGTCCGGAATTCATAAATATATTCAGCCTATCCATCGCAAAAAGAAAAAGAATATACTCACTCTATCCATAGATTACAGGTATAAGTCTTTCTGAGTTTGGTGAAAGTCAAAAATTTCTCGTCTCAAAAAAAAAGTCAAAAATTTCTTAACTTTGACGGACAATAGATATATATTAAAGTAAATTATATCTAATAGAAAGAGTTACATGTTATCATACTTGGTTTCACAAGTAACTTAATAACATAACTTTCATATCACGGTCTTTGTAAATTTTTACCATTGTTGGTTAAAGTTAAAAATTGACTTTTACCAAACAAAGGTAGTGTGCTCTATCACCAACTACACTGGATCCAAGCCAGAAAATTGTAGGGAATTTAAAACGTGTGTATATTGACGGAGCTACTTTGTCATATATACTCCACAATACTCCACGTGCACTAGAGCCGGTGCCAACACCATTCGCTTCCTTCCATTGGCAGCTCCCAACATCGCCTTGCTTTGCCCGCTCTGTGTTTACCACTATCATGCTACTTGAATATAGATGTCTCGAGGAGAGTGGATCCCGAGAGCATGGGACAAATTCCCCCCCCCCCCCCCCCCCGGCGGCTTATGTGGTAGACCGTCAACTATTAGGTCATCAGTGGAAGACTATTCATGTTACAAGTAAGAAGCTAAGCATGGATCAATCTTCTCGATCCTCTGTTGATGATCTGACGGCTGACAGAAAGGTTGGACACTTGTCCATATTCGTCAGAGTGTATATATATGTATACATTGATGTCTCGAGTTTGAAATATAATAGAAAAAAGCAACAAACTCTTACTTCCACATCTAATTAAGACGTGAGAGAACCTTGATATGAGTGGGACATGCTTTGTCTTTTTCATAGGCTTAAGTTAGCACCTTTGATGGTATATGGTGGATCAAAGATATTCAACAAACTAGTATGTGGCCGTGAAGGACTAAATGGAGATACCAGAGACCAAAGTTGGGTTTTAATTGGTGTGTGATAAAAGCAATAAATGAAGGCACATATACCTTTTCTAAAATCATACAATACGGACGAGCACTCACGTTGATAAGAACACGTACACACACATTCTACCCCCACGAATATTTGAGAGGTTGGATTGGTAAATTCTGAGATTGACGAATTCAGCTGCCATTGCTGAGTGAACATGTTCCAGTTAGGCCACAAGGAACCTAACAACCTATATATTGAGCTACGCTCATCAGTTTTGCAACAAGTTCTGGAATCCCTAATCACGATATTTTTTTTGACTTATCATCTTCTTCGTTTATCTTTTCTATTCCATTTCTTTTGGGAATAAACTACTTTATGGTTAGAGTATTAGCACCTCGATTTTGAACCACGAAATTGAAGCAAGCCCAGCAGCATCGTCATATTGCAAAGCCGTCTCTGACTCTGACCGGTCGATGTCATTCTATTTTGGGTCGAATTGAGTAGTACTAAATAATCGTTACAAATGTCCCGGATCACCGGCTGGTAAGCTGTAGTGTTCTCTAGATGTTACTTGGCGATAAATGGTTTGACACAGATCATCTGGCCCCAGACACACCATTAACTTCAGAATATCGAAACATAACGCCACAAACCAAACAGCAAACAATAGTATACTAATTGATGTGAACTTAAAAAACGTACATGGCCAAGCTTCTCGTGCTGATCATGATCATGATCACTACCTGACAGGGATGGAAGGAGCGACCGACGCCCCGGATTCGCCACCCGTGAACCTGATGACGTGCACAGGTTTGTCGCGTACATCGTCCCACTTGCTCCTGATGAACCCGCTCGTGCTAAAAAAATCCGAAGCAAACAACAAATTGTAAGAGCGAGACATTGTGCTGGTCCGCAGATCACACAATGCAAATGCCAATTGAAGACTTGTGAAAAAGAAGGAAGAAGCGATCATCATCCAGTGCGGTGGAATGTACTGATTCGCACCGGTCGGCATGCCTGTTCGAGTAGGTGCCACGAACTTGACGGTTTTATATGTCGGCAACTTTAGGGAAAAGTGGGCCTAATTTGGTCAAGTTCTGGGTTAGAGGGAACTCTAAAACTTCTAGGTTAAAGTTTTAGAACTTATGTTGCCGATCCATATGGACTTTTTGAAATTCCTTAACAGAATGAATTGGAATGGTCCATGTGAACATCCGTCCATGTATATACCTTGTGAGGCAGCTTCACCCAGCTAGACATGACTACTGAAAGAATCATCGATAATTTGATCAGAATACAGTTGCTTGTTACCAAAAGGGAAATTAAAAAAGCAGCAGGCATCTACCATGGTGAATTATGAACAAATCGGTAGCTACGGACCGAAAGGGCATGTAGCCTAATGGTTACGGTCCTGGGTTTGACTCGTCGTGAGAGCGAATCTTTTTAGGATTTAATGTGTTGTGATTTCAGTGGTGTCGTCGACAGTGAGACGTCAGTGGTGACTTCGTCAATCTCAAAAATTTATCAGCTCAGTTTTCAAAGATGCTCATAAAAAATAAGGCTTGGGTATGTATGTGTGTTGTAAGTGTGTGAGTTGTATTGTGTAATCGCAACAAAAAAAAATCGGTGGTTAAGGGGTACTCGTCACTACGGCCGTGCAGAGGAGTACATATCAACGCATGCTGGAACATTTGTCTGGTTCGGACTTCCAGCTTGTTCTGACTCGAGTGGTAAGACCAAAGGCTGCCTGCGTTGTTCATCTGATCGTGGACGGAGATAACCTTAATGTAAACCCTCGAGATCAGTTCCCGTACGTGGCACCCATATTTCCTTGCCCGCCGCGTTAGCAAGAGTCCAATTGCGCACTCCAAGTTGTGTGATTTTAAAGCGAGCGCAGCTAAGAATTCGAGCCTGGAAATATGCTTGTTGTACTCACACCACGACGTGATAATTGTGCTTTGCCAAGAACTTTCCTTTGTTCGTTAGTGAGAAATTCGTTACGTCGCTTACGATCACGAGATAACGCATCGTCACATTCTCACATGCAACCAGCTGGAGTGGGACTCCCTTCCATATGATCAAATAAAGGGGATTCCATTTCCATATATCTCCATACGCTTCAAAAGCTGCATTTCGCAAAGTTTGCCGTAAAAGTTTTCAGCTGGTCGAGTCTCTGTTCATCTCTCACAAAGAGAAGCAGTAATAACTAGCCATCAATCACTGACCATTGTGAGCAATATAATTATTTAGTTTTATGAAATTATGCCACTCTAAGGGCATGTACAACAGCGTCTTTATCCCCATCTCCATGATGCAACATTTGCACAAAACCCCCCGCAACAGCCCAACGACGCCCGCAGCGTCGCCTCGCGAGGCGACGGGAATGTCCCGTGCTCCGAGGCGGACGAGGCGACCTCGGTGCCGTTGTACGCCTCGTCCTCCGGAGACGACGGCGCGGCAGGATCCCGCGTGGGGTGGGTGCGCACGCACGCGAGCGCGGGAACTTCCCGCGCCAAATCCTCCTTCGCCCGCCAATCCATCCCAGTTCCCCCAATTTGTACCTCCCCCAATCTCACTCGCACTACCTCGCCGGAGCCCGCGCGCCCTCCTCGCACCTTCGTCGTCGAAATGTCGACGCCGGCCGGAGCTAGGAAGACGTCGGCGCGCTCGCGCAGGACTGCCAGGCGGGCTATCTCATCCTCCAGGTCAAGATCGACGGCCGCGTCAGGTGGAAGGTGGGGAGCTGGATCTCGGGACACTACCACCTCTTCGTCACATGCCCGGCGTTCCTCGTCACCAGCGGCGGCAACGGCGCGCCCGGGGCTAGCGGTGAAGAGGTAGGTCGATTCTCGATTGTTGTTACCCGGCCGGTCGTGGATTCTTCCTCTATGCCTGTCTCCATGGGGAGCGGAAAGCAGAGCAAGAAAAAGGCAGAGTCGTTCAGTGCAGTCAGGTCAGAGGGTAATAATCAAATCAATACTGTTTATTCGATAGTTAGGCTGCCTGCACTGGAGCCCTGTACGTGTTCCTTGAGTACCATTTAGAGGAAAAACTCCCCGCACCGGTTCCCTCTACACCTTACGCTAGACAAGAGGGAGGCCTCCATTCCGCTATTCCCAGCGATTTCACGGAGACCCGGTATCGGGTGTGGACCCCGCTCTTGTCGCACGAAGCCGAGCCGCGACTCGGTCGCCCCCCACCTCCGCGCCACCCCCGCGGCGGCCACGCTCCCCACCCGCGGCGGTCGCGCCCCTCCCCACCATCCGCCGCGGCCCCCAAGCGTTGCGCCGCGGCGGCCGCACCGCTCCCCCCATCCGCCGCGGCCCCCAAGCGCTGCGCCGCGCCGCCGCGCTCACGGCCCCGCGCGGCCCGGTCCGGCGCCGCGCGCACCAGTCCGCGCGCTCACGGCCCCAGGCGGCGCGCCGCGGGCCGGCCGCGCCCCTCCCCCCCATCCGCCGCGGCCCCCAAGCGCTGCGCCGTGCCACCGCGCTCCCGAGTCCGCGCGCTCACGGCCCCAGGCGGCGCTCCGCGCGCGGCCCGCGGCGGATCCACCGACGTCCGCGCTCGATCCGCGTCGGGAGGCATACTGGAGAAGGCGGCCGTCGGCAGCCGTGGGCGGAAGCGGCGGCGACGTCCTTCACCGGATCAACCGGCGACCTCCGAGGAGAGCTCCACCGCACGGTCGACCGCGCGCTCCGGCTGGCGTCCGGCCCAACTCGGGTATGTTCACCATTCCCGGCACATTTCCACCATTCTTGCAAACATTTTGATCCTGCGATGTAGCAATACCTTGATGCGGCCAGATCTGTGACGCCATGTACCTGACCTCGTCGGCGACCGTGCCATCGTGCACGTCCGCTCCTCCCTTGGAGCGTGCGTGCTGTTCCCGGACCTGAGCTTCGCTGTGGGTGGCGGCTCTCTCCTTCCTCTCTTTTTCCCCCATCCTCTTTCTCCGTCCTCGTCAGGGTAGCGCAGCTAGAAACTCATGTCCCTTGTTAAGGTTTTTGAGTTTGCTTCATATGTCCTGTTTTGAATAACACAGTTGATGGATTGATACACACAATGCACTTTGTATGTCCAATTCATTCTTCGATGCATAGGCACTTTTTTTATGGGTGAAAATATGCATAGGCACTTTGTTGCTAGGTTACCTTGTTTGTAGGTAGTTTCATCAGCTTTATATCTTTTGACTCCTGAAATTATCTATCTTGAGCAATTATTTGTAGAAATCTTTGTTATAAGAGTTAATTTGTAGGTTTTGTAAGTTTCTTGTCCCCTTGTTAAGCTTTTTGAGTTTGCTTTCCTGTTTTTAATAACCCAGTTGATGGTGATCTTCTTTTCACGTTTGTCCTGGGTGGATGATGTCTTGCAAGCTGTAACCGTGATCTTTAAGTATTCTAGTTTGCATAAGCATAATTTTGTGTAATAAAATTTGCTGTGATATCTTATCCTTCAATGGGCTTCGTCTATCTTGTTCCGTTTATAGTATTTTGTTTGAATAATTAGGTTATACTACTATTTGTTAAAAGTATGAGTTATGTGCTTGGTAGTTTTTAGACATCTCCAGGCGCGGTACTTAGAATATTTGGTCAATTGTGAGATGATTGTTTGATTTCCCATCAAATGCTACTTGCAATATTGTCGTGAACAGACGGCAGTGTTAATCTGTTAGATCTTAGTGATCAAGTGAAATAATTCTCATTTTGTTGAAAGCTTCATATTCCGTTAGATGAAATTAACTTGCAATACTTTTGCGGATTTGAAGCCAGGTGTTGCTAACTAGGCATCTTTTTAGATTGGGAATTGTAGTTATTAGATCATATGGATGCCGATATGAAAGGATTTTTTTTTTGTTTCATCTTATTTTTAATTGCCTTGCATGTTGAATCTTCCAAAGTGGTTCTTGAGATGTGTGGAATGGTTACGAACTGAATTTCTGCATCCTTTTGGGTCTTCCTCCGTGTTATTAGCTGTTTTGTGTGTTCAATCAATTCTAGGATAAACCTGCATGTAGTAATGAGCTATTGATATTTGGCAAGTATTTGTGTTTGCTTAGTTCCGTGCTTGTATTGTTTTAGTCATCTCTAGACGCCTATGTAGAAAGTCTGACTCTATTCATCTTTGATGATTGTTTCATCTTCCATGAATTGTTGATTGCAATTTTATATGCCAAGCAAATGCGCAATTTCTCTAAGGTCCTAGGAAAGGTTATAGTTGATCTACTTTTTTTTCTCCCTTCATCTTGGATGTTCTTATTTCTAATCTCATCTATTCCTATTTTGTCATTTTCGTCTCTGATTTCAGGATGGATCCGAACCAGTCTAATGATGGATCACAGGGAGGTTTTCCTGGTGAATCACAGGGAGGTTTTCCTGGCTGGAACCCATACATGTATGGCTACCAAGGTCCTCCATCCTGGTTGCCCCCTGGGTTGGCGCAATTTACACCCAATGTCTCAATGATGCATCCAACTCAAACTGCTCTACAAGTGTTTCAACCGACTGATGTAAACCTTCATATGCAACACGATGAAGAAGAAGTGGAGGAAATTCCTGCCTCTTCGGCGCCTAAAGGAAAAGGAAAGAGGACCAAGTTAGGCAATTTCAACCCAGATGAAGATGTCAATCTTGTCAAGTCATGGCTTGAAATAAGCCTGGACCCAATTACAAGTAATGCACAAAAAAAAAAAGATGGCCTATGGTTGAAGATATTGCAACGATACAACCTGAGGAGGGAATCATACCCATAACGGACTTTGAGATCTCTACAGAGCCGTTGGGACATTATCAAGGCTGAAGTTGGGAAGTTCGCATCTGTCTATGCTGATGTCATTCGAGAGAATCCTAGCGGGATGTCGGATGCCGATAAGGTATGTGGTTTGTTGAGCGTATTTAATTTGTAGTTTCCACTCGTCTCATTTACACTAAGCTGCTGACAGTAGGTAACTGGTAGTTTATTAGCTCAATTTAACAACACTATTTTCCTGCTGCAGAGCACTCATGCAGCAACTATCTTTGCTGGTATCTACAAACACTCATTTCCTTACATGCATTGTTGGGAGATCATGAAGGACGAGCCCAAATGGCAGGATCCAAAGTCTAGAGCATTTGCTAATGCAGCAAGAGGTGATGGTTTTGGAGAGGACAGGACCAACCTGGGAGATGACAACTCTGTCCCAACTGAATCAGGGGAGAAGAGACCTATGGGCAGGGACAGAGCTAAAGCATTGAAGAAGAAACCAAATTCTGATGCGGGGTCAGCATCATCTTCGGAGTATGCTGAGAGGATGCAAAAAATATCGTTTCAAAAGATGTCAATCATGCAAGAAGAGTCTGTGAAGAAAACTGACCGTTTCCAGCAGCTAGCATGTATAGATAAGAAGCGGTATGATGAAATGTGAAGCCACAATGCAGCAGTGTTTTTGCTTGAGCAAGAGAAGGTTCGGATCATGCGTGAGAAGCATGAGAGAAAGCAGGCAGAGGCGGAGAAGCAAGAGGATGAAAGGATCCTTGCGATTGATCTTGAGGCTGTCACACCAGCACAACGAGTGTATTATCAAGCTCTACAGGAAGAAACTATTGAAAAGATTGAAGCTAGGCGCAGGAAGAGACAAGGCAACTGAAACCTATGCTTCCAGCCATTGTATGTTGTATTGTATTGTAACCTTGTGTAGTTGGGACTATTATTTGTCGAGTGTGTATTTCGGACATTCTTTGTTCAGCGTGCATTTCGGACATTATTTGTTGAGTCTGCATTTCGGACATTCTTTGTATTTCGGACAATATTTATGTATTTGCTGATGTGATAATGTAGTACTGGAACTCTTTGTACTCTCTATTCTGATGTGTGCATGTGCATGTCGAGTGTTCAGGTTGGTCAAAATGAGAGAGCGCGAGCACTGCTTTTCTATATGCGGGAACAAGGAATCCAGCCTGTGCAACACTCACGACAATGCCACTTGCGAAAGGTGCTCCATGTGACAAATATTCAGCTTTCACAAAGCACACCACTCCAAATTCCTTTCATTCACGAGCACCTCAACTCACGTCAACTTTTCCCTTTTTTTTTTCTTCCATTCACGAGCAGCACTGCCAGCACAAGTCACGTCAACTTTTCCTTTTTTTCTTTCATTTTAAGTTATTACTAACAATTATAAATTAATTAAATAATGGATTTACTATTTATTTAGGATTTCAGAATTCATGAATCATTATTTCAAATGATTGTGTTATCAAGAAATGTTTTTGTTAAAATGAGATGGTAGTTGGAGATGGTTGAATAAAATATGTGGTAGTTGGGATAGAGGAAGAATATAGAGGAATGATGGGTGCAGGACAAATTGGTTTAGAGGAAAGAATCTTGATGACCAGGACAGAATATTCCTTTTAGAGGAAGCAGATAGAGGAATACCAGTGCGGAGAGCCTTATGGGGTGGCAACAGCAGTTGCCTTTTGATGATGGAGCATGTGCGGGGATTGTAACTTGATCAAATGAGTCAATTTTGAGAACAATTTTGTTGAGTTAGCTTTAGGAGACATTGCTGATTATAGGTCCAACTGGAGTTGCTCTGTAGTCTGTTCAAGTAGAAACCTGAAATTAGTACTACTAACTTGGTCAGGTACAAAAATACAAAGAGTTGGAGTGCTGGTATTAACGTGAATGGAGTTGGAGTGCTGACAAAAATACAAAGAGTATTTGCAGTTGCAGTTGATTAAATAGCCACACAATGGTATAGACAAATGCATTTGCACTTGATCGTAGCTACATGCAAAGTATTAAACAATTTACAGACGGACCCTTTGTCTATGGGTTGTATGTGCAGTCTTTATATCTGTCTGTATGATAACTTCGAGATTTTTGGAGACACACCCTCGTCTGTGGGTTGTACATGCCCTAAGGATACATGAAGCTTTATGTAATCAGTGCTGCACTGCTTAATAAGTTGACTATACATCAGCAGACACGGCGAAAAGTGTGAAGGATTTCTCTTCAAAAAAAAAGTGTGAAGGATCAACATCTAATCGTTAATCTTTTGATGATACACATAAGCTACAGCAGTAAGCAAGATGGAGTAATAGATAACCCAGGAAGGCAGGAACAACCTAATTATCTAGTGGATCGATACGAGTCCCGACCCATCACTAGCTAGCTTGGTTCCGTGAACTTAACATGGTTTGCTCAACCGGCTCCAGCCTCAACATGCCAAAATGTTTGTCCTACTCCTATCAAAAGTGGTACGGTGCTCATTCAAGGACACCGAAGCAACGAACAAATAAAATGATGCAGTCACAGAGATGCATTTCGCCCAAGCACACATGCATCGCGCCTAAAAAGCATCTCGTCCACTCCGCTGATCACTAGCTTGATCAGCTATAAATACCACGCCCAGGCACCCGGTGGAAACCATCCCAGAGCACAAGAGCACTCAGTAGCACTTGATCACTAGAGCTACTAGCTGCTTGCTTCCTGCTCTAGGATCAGCAATGGCTCCCAAGTTCGCTCTGTTCCTTGCCCTGAGCCTCGTCTTCACCGCGGCGGCGCACGGCTGCGGATATAACTGCCCCGGCCCTGTCGTCCCCAAGCCGCAGCCGCCGGTGGTGCCGACGCCGTCGAGCCACGGGCACGGAAAGTGCCCGATCGACGCGCTGAAGCTGAACGTGTGCGCCAACGTGCTGGGCCTCGTCAAGGTCGGCCTGCCCCACAACGAGCCGTGCTGCTCGCTGCTGGGCGGCCTCGTCGACCTCGACGCCGCCGTCTGCCTCTGCACCGCCATCAAGGCCAACGTGCTCGGCATCCACCTCAACGTGCCCGTCAACCTCAGCCTCATCCTCAACAAGTGCGGCAAGTACTGCCCGGAAGACTTCAAATGCCCCAACTAATTAGGCTGAGGATCAGAACTACCAAGTGTGCATGCTTGTGCTCTCTGTCGCGTGTTCTTTCCAAGGTCGATTTCATTCTTGCCTGTCTAGCTTGGCTGTTGCACGATCGAATAAGTTGTTTCTCGTTACAGTTTTTTTTTACCGCATCTTTGTAATTTTGTTCACGCATGGAGTTGTACTGTAATCGTGTCCATTCAATGTAAGACGTGATGGTGTTTGTTCATTATAAAAAAGACTGTTGATTAATTTACCATACGTGTGCATGACATGACACGATGGGGTATCTGTGCTGGTGCACGAGCAGCGGCAGCTAAGTCCAGACGCGTTACGGACAGGAGATGAAGCAGCAGCTGATGTCGCGCGTTGCCGGAGGGGAAGCGCGGGACGCGACCGATCATGGATGGGTTCGCACGCGTGCGCGTACGCGCTCGCTGCACATGCCGCGGTCCGGCAACACGACGATGCCGACGATCCTTTTGCAGCCGGTCACTAGCGAGACCAACTATAGCTAGGCCATCCTATACGATATATCGGTCTAATAGCTCATCAAATCTAAACAGTCTAGACTAAATCAGAACTCTATATTTTTCAAAACAAAAGAGTCAACATTTCTGTAATACTATTTTAATATTTTTTAAAATAATCAATATTTTTAAAAATGTTAATCAATAACAAAAAGAATGTTGATATGGTACAAATAAAATATTGACACATTACATTCAAAATGTTTACGAAAATTTGAAATTTTAGACATTCAAAAATATTCATATTAGATCTTATTTTGAATAATTAATTGTAACAAACACGCAGGTTCAAGCGAATTTAAAAACGGACTTACGGTTTAAGAAAAAATGCATTTAAAGTTTGTAGACGGTTTCTTTTTCTCCCACTATCCACCCACCCCAATCAAAGCGCAGCATGTTGCAGCATCTGGTCGCTTCCACTTCTCATCGAGTGAATCACAATCGTTTATATGTGATGCATGAGTCTCAAAAGGTGTGCTATCAAATGAATTCCATCGGACGCCCAAAGTATAGGTTTCGCCGTCACTAGCATTAACGCCCAAAGTGAAGAACAGGCAGGCTTTGAAATTTGGCCCGCGCAATTTGGTCCAGGAAAGGAGCAAGCCAGCCCACATAGGGCCTGCTACCACTGCCTGGCATGGGCTAACCCCACCCAATTCGAGGGCCTTCAACCGAATGCCCAAATTTTGGAGAAAATAATCATATGTAGCACATCTAGTCCTCTACTATACATGTACCATGAACATAGGATGCAATGTTATGTATTTGTAGCCTAAAAGAGGCAGAACAAATAGCCTAATAAGCATTAAGAATAAATCCCATTGTATATCTTTGAAAAATGGTTCAGAGATTAGGATCACAGCATCATGCTTGCCCAAATTTCATTTAATTTGATTTCCCGGCATGGAAACTTGGGTACGCTATCGCATGGGTTCAACCTTGCCTCCTTCACGGCCTTACCTCGATGGCCATCTAGGCATAGAAGGCCCCCAATAGCTCCAAACCCTAAAGACATGAACCCTAATGCCACCCTGGCGTGATAGGGTTCTGGACAAGGTGACGACGAACATAGAAGGAAGAAGCACACACGACAGTGTATGTGGATTTTCACCGGTTATGTTGGAACCATAAAGAGAACAATGGACTGCCTAGCAAGTTAAACATGTTGTTGGACTTGGCCCATACCTGCCCAAGCCCAGCAACAAAAACCCCTCCTCGTCGTCATCTTCCTCATCGATGCGCCTAGTTTTGGTGCTTCGAAAACAAGTAATAATTAATGAACCACTACAATATCATGATCTCTTTGATGTCATGGAGAGATTCTTGGCCACGTCTTCGGCAGCGGCTGGCTGGGGGGCATCCCCCCCCCCCCCCCCCCCCCCTTCCTTTTCTCTCTCTCTCTCTTCTCTAACTTTTAGCACTATATCTTAATCGATATGTTATTATGTCATGGAGCTTGTTTGGTCTTAATCCTGGTTGGTGCTTGTGGTTAGCCTTGTGCCATGCTGCTATGTTGTGTATATGTATTCTTGTATTTTCTGTAATATCTTTTACATGCGTGCATGTATATCGATCGGATCGTATATGTGTACACACATCCGTTCGCTGAAATTCTGTGTCTGACAAACCTACATATTATGACAAAATATCAAACAGATCAGAGGTGAACCCCTGCTAGGTGGTGCATCACTACGCTAATAAGTCACCGTTCAGAGGAACACACATGCCCCATGACCATGAATGCACCGATCCAACAGTAATGAAACAGCATATTACTTCGTACACTAAGTACTGCATTGAAGCGACAAGAGTGCCCGCACCGATCGGATCGGAGGACAGGTCGAAAGTGGAAACGAGCTGTGCTGCGCGCGATCGAGCCTGTGACCTGCCGATGACGCCGGTCCATTCCAACCGGCGGATTCCCTGGTCACGCCGTCGTCAGTACTTGAAGCACCGCGCAATTGAAAGCCACTATAGCTGGGAGTGACAACCTAGTACACCACCTTTCCATTCGTGACTCACCATGGCGGCACCAGAAGCGCAACGCTCCAACCGCCGCCCCGTGCCGCTTTCAATTCTCCCCGCCATGGCAGATGCGCTGCCTCGAGCCCATGCCATCCCTGACACACAACGCGACGCAAGATTCCGAGATCAATCGGTTAGCTGTCGCTGACACCGATCTCGCGCCTTGTTTCATTCGACCGAATCAAAGATCCTCGTGAAGCACCGTCGATCGAATTCCGTTACGTACGCCGCCGCCCCTCTCCTCCCCGGCCTATAAATACCACGATATAGCATCTAGCTAGGACGCACCAGTAGGACACGCGACACACATACTACTCAGCTGAACTAACGGAGCTCTGCACGGTGTAGCTAGCAATGAAGACTGCACGCAAGACCAGCACCACGGCCGCCGTCCTGGCGCTGAACCTCCTCCTGGTCCTCGTCGCCACCCCCTCGGCGGAGGCCTGTAACTCGTGCCACAAGCCGCCGCCCGCGCCGGCGCCATGCCCCCCGACCCCGAGCGGCGGCGGCAAGTGCCCGGTGAACGCGCTGAAGCTGGGTGCGTGCGCGAGCGTGCTGGGCGGGCTGGTGAGCCTGGAGCTGGGCGGCCACCAGGGCTCGTCGTCGGCGTCCGAGAAGCAGCCGTGCTGCGAGCTCCTCGGCAAGCTGGCCGACCTGGACGCGGCCGTGTGCCTGTGCACGGCGCTGCGTGCCAACGTGCTGGGCGTCGTCCAGCTCAGCCTGCCCATCGAGCTCAGCGTCCTCGTCAACTACTGCGGCAAGAAGGTCCCGGCCGGCTTCCAGTGCTCATAAGACGTCCATCCATGGGAGCTTAAACCGTCCGTATAGCCGACCGTCAACAGCGGTTAAGTTGCCTGTTTTAGTGAGCGTATTGTACGTCCAGTGTGATTGCGAGTGGTTCTGGTTTTATGTCTTGTCCTGTGTGATCGTGTGCTATTGTACGTCGGAGCTGCATAAGATTTGTGTTTGTTTGGGTACGTAGTAAATCGTGCACCAAGGCATTGCTTAGTTAAGATGTGATGTTGGCAATGTACGGCTTAGTAGTTAATTTGTGATGCTGGCAATTAATAACAGTTCATGAATATTATGCTTATTCAGAAGAATTATGTGCATCAATGGATTGTGAATTATTTGTTCCGATGGCATGGCGAGCGGCACATATAAAGTGAACTTTCACGGCAACCTGAAGTTGTACGTACTCAAGGTTTGGAAGAAAGTCTAATTGCACAAACTCCAGGAGTATGCAGCTAAAGAAAGTCTGATTGCATTATTGTAAGGCAAATCCAGGTTTGGAAGAGTCCAGCAAATCATATGATGGTGGTTACAGCATTGTAGGGACAACAGAAACAACCCAACCATTGACAACAGAAACAACCATGATACACGACATTTTTTTCACCGAATTCTCTGATGATCAGAGCCAACAAGCTATGTTCACCAGAGTGCTCCGTCGAAGAAAAGGATATTCTTCTATGGTCTATCACCAAGTTCAGCTCTCAAATTGTCGTATGGGTAGACTTTTGGGGTCTGTAACAAACAACATGAAAGTTTCGTTAGCTTGTTCAGCAAAACACGTCATGACAAGGCACCATTAGTTATTTATTCATAAAGAAACAATATTTACTTTGGGACACATCACAGGGCGTTATACATAAATCAATTTTGCAAAACAAATTAAACTGAGCATGGAGCTAAAATGATGCCTGGATTAGAAGGAATTCCTTCATGATTTCTGACATCATCGTCATAGTGTGCGAAGCAACTACTTTGCCTCCTCCAAGCTCTTTCAGAAAGTGTGTTTGGAGACAAGAAAAAGCAAGCAAAGTAGAAATAAATGCTTTCAATAAAAGCAGGCTAAGTAGCTTTTTCAAAAAAAAAAAAGTGTGTTTGGAGACATTACAGACCATAGAACACAATGTTATATAGTTTACTTCTCACACTAGTGAGGTGCCGTCACAAATATGTTGTTGACATATGGAGACATGGAGTATATTTAAATCTAATTCGACCAATGGGGCACTTCGTTTGCATTTTCCTCCCTACATTGCACTCCGCCCCTCTAATTTTACATCTGATGCGATCGCTTTGCCCCTTCCTCCTTATTCTGTTAGTCTGCATACTTCTTTTAAACCCATTTATTTCTAGGAGATGGCCTGGTTTGTAACTATCTTTTATGCAGCATAAATTTTGCTAACTGGGACCCATGACAATGCACAGCGACTTAAGTAATAGGGCAAATCAGCAGGTACGCAAGACTATAGACTACTTTACAATAAACTGAGAACCGAATGAAGCAGGTGAAAAAAAAAATGGCTGCATATCACAACCATGATACACGACCATTTAGCTCCACTCAGTAGACATCTTCCACTTTCACAATTTCACACCAAAAGGATATTTGTTACTATGATACACAACCATGACAATGCAGGGTGACAACAGAAACATTTATTAAACTGAGAATGGAGCTAAATGCTGCCGGCATTCCCTGCATCATAGAAACAATGCAATTATTTTGCCTCCTGATAGAACATACAGAAGAGACTACAATTTTTGCAGTCATTACAGACCATAGAAAACAAGGTTATATAGTTTAGTGAGGTGTAATCATTAATATGTTGTTTGAATATAAATTGGAATCTCATTTGACCAGCGGTGCACTTGGTTCACCTTTTCCTCTCTACTTTGCATTCTAATTTCATGTCTGAAGCAATTCATTGGCCTCTTCCTGTCTCCTTACTTTGTTAGTCTGCATGCTTCTTTTAAACTTATCTATCTAGGAAATGCTCGGGTGTCTAACAAGTTTTATATAGCACAACCATTGCAGATTGGGCCCCATGGAAACGCGTAGAAACTCGTCTAATATAAACAACTCAGCAAGGTAAGCTTCATATGAAATCAATTTTCACAATTTTGCACCAAAAGAATATTGTGGATCTTCCACGCTGTTATAGAATGAGAAAACTGAAGTACAAGTGTAAGCTAGCTAGCGTATATACTTATTGTTGCCACTGCCTTCTGACAGGTTGACAAGCCAACCAGTTCTACAACGGATTTAATCTACCAAAAACAGGCTCAAAAGGTGAACTACAAAAACTCTCTGCGATCTCACAAAGAAGTATCAAACATTATTCTCTCATCTAGATAACACTTCAACCTTATAGTATGCTTCAAAGCCTACAACAGATTAGCAAGCATGTCATAGGGTTCCTGCAGAGCTAAGACAAATACAGCATTTTTAAATCAGAATTTGGTATGTGCATTGCTATAAATGAGATTAGCAAACGGGCCTCTAGCTGAGTTGGCTAGGTGGCTCTAGTAGCACTCCTCATGTCCAAAAAATCCCCTCGTCTGTCCCATGGCAAAGCACCGTTCTAAGGGCCGGCCCAGGTCGTTCTCGGACAGTCGGACCACGGTGTAAGGGTGGGGCAGGGGTTCGGGGGGTTTCTTGACCTGCGTGAGAAGGTCTTCTCTATGCAAAAATGGCCAGGGGCTGTCTTAGAACCCCCCCCCCCCCCCCCCCACCCACCCACCCACCCACCCACCCACCACACGCCAAAAAAAAACATAAAGAAAACATTATGATGTGGTTAGGTCATTTAGGCGAGTGCAGAGAGGGTAACAAGGACGTAGAGGCGAACGATCACCCATGGCAGGAGGCTTTGATCTATGGCATCTATAAATAGGCCGCAAGACCACCCGAAGCTAACTAACAATGTTAATCCAATTAACTGAAACAGAAACTAAATCATTTCAACAACCTAACTAATCTCCTCTTGTGGTGAACCTTAGCGCCATCATGGCCACCTAGCCACTTTGAGTTGTGGTCGCGGCAGCCTTCCTTGGCCTGCGAAGGTACTCGTGCTCGACAAACGCGTCCACAACACACATACATCATGCTCAACTTACTATATTATTTCCTGCCACGGTTATACTCAAACCAGTACCACAATGCAAATGCTGGAACATTTCAAACTTTCACAGCTATCCACGTGCCAGAACCATGACTAGTTTAACCGAATTCCTTTGGGTTTCATCTCTAGCCTACCCCAACTTGCTTGGGCCTTGTTTTGTTGTTGTACAGCTACCACAATGTAAGGATGATAGAACACTATGAGTCATCAATTAACTGAGATGAAGCCACACGTTTAGGGATACAAATCAAATTATGATGGACTCAGAACAAACGCATAACAATTATACAGAGACTTGTTCCAAAGTTGGTTTAAGGCTTCAATAAGGCAACAGAAGCTGGACCGGGTATACTAATATAGTACCCTCCCACCCAAGAACCTTTTAATACGGAATTAAGCTTTAGGAGTCATGTAATCAACAGGCAAGTTATAACTAGTTGATTAAGCATTTAGGCATCAAAACCACAATGATTATTTTCCCCTCAAACTACCATCCGTTATCTCAATTAATCAATTCCATTAATCAAATTCTAGTTTTAGTGTTCCCTGGCTTCTATAAACAGCCAACCATTATGTAGAATCAAAGACATATTCTCCGTAGGGGCACACATGTATCATCTCAAAGCAATCGGTTATGGCAGAACATGGATTCTCGATATATTCTAGGAACTTAACAGTAACCACAATTATGGAAGTTTCTAACATATCAAAGTCGAAACACAGTATAGCAAAATATGCACTGAGAGGCTCAAATGTAGTAAAGAGAACACACAGAAAAGCTCAAATGTAGTCAAGAGGAATAGCACACCAAAAGGGGACTCACATATGGGATCTTGGATGCCTTGTCGTTCACAGCTGCGGCAACACCGAGAGCAGCGAAGAAACTCAGCCCTCCGCACAGCCACGCCAACGCCTCGTACTATAGCAACCACCAAATACAGAACCAATCAACCGAAGAATGCCAAATCAAACCCAATTCAGCGCCGCGTAACGAATGCGGGTAGCAGGCGCAGGCGCCCAACTGGATCGGGATCGTACCTTGCCGATGTGAGGGGCGAGGCGGTCGATGCACGGCTCCGGGAAGGGCGTTCCGTTGTCCCACACCAGCTCGTCGTTGGTCGGGAGCTGCAACCAAACCCCAATCGAATCGATTAGAGATGGAGATAGCGCGAGCGGAGGAGAGGAATCCTAGCTTGGATCAGATTTAGGTTCAGGGTGCGGGGGGCTTACGGGCTTGTCGGGGACGATGTGGCGGCCGACGGGGAGGCCCATCCCGGCGCGCTGCCGGAGCGCGGAGCCTGCCGCGCGCGCCGCCGCGCCACCGCCGCCGCCCAGGATGCGGGCCCCAGCCGCGGTTAGCCTCCCAGCCATCTCTCTGTCTCTTTCTCTTTCTCTCTGATCTGCGTGTGACGTATGGTGCGGTTGCGCAGCTCGTCGGCGGCGGCGGAGACAGAAGGAAGTTGACTGGGCTCTGCTTGGGCCTCATTTCCGGGACCAAAAGAGGAGACTAGGGTGTAATTTTTACATTTTGGCCCTTTTAGAAAAAGTTTTTCACAAATAGACCCTTGGGAAAAACATGTCCAGAAATGGACCTTTTTCTGAGCGCCATATGATTTGGCGCTCAGGTTGAACATCTGAGCGCCGCAACAATTGGCGCCCACCCATGCCACGTCAGCTGGAGGGCACGCGCCCGTTCTGCTGACCTGGCAGGGGTTGAGCGCCGGCATATATGGCGCCCAGCTTGTGAGCGCCGCACCACTTGGCGCTCACCCCCGGTGGCACAGAAATGTCCTCTCCTTCTTTCTCCTCTTCCTCTCATTTGCTCACTCCTCACGAGTCACAGAAGCTGCATGTCTGAAAAGAGAGATGCATGCATTGCATTGAGGCAGTGATGCATGCAGTAGAGTCACTGTTCGCGCATGCATGCTCTATCAATGTCACATTTCTTTTTTTGACTACATGGTCCTTGGATGCCCTGCGTGTTGCTGTGGATGCAGTGATTATGGTCCTTTCATTGACGCAGTGATAAAAGGAGAAGAATGCCGGAGTGTAGTGATAAAAGGAGAAAAGTCACCGGATGCTCTGATGAATTGATGGCCACCGGACACATCGATGCAGAAAAGTCACGCATGCTGTGTGACAGTTGCTTTGTGGCATGCATGCATTGACACAGTCACGCATGCTTTGTGGCATGCATGCTTTGAGGCATTGGATGCTCTGATGAATTGATGGCCACTGGACACATCGATGCAGAAAAGTCACGCATGCTGTGTGGCAGTCACGCATGCTTTGTGGCATGCATGCATTGACACAGTCACGCATGCTTTGTGGCATGCATGCTTTGGGGCATTGGATGCTCTGATGAATTGATGGCGGACACATCGATGCAGAAAAGCAAGTGCATTGATGCATTGGTGCTTCTGGCAGGCACTGCGTCGAAAAAAGCTTTGGCCCATAGGATGCTCTGCTAGGTAGTGATGCACATGAGGAGAATCAAACCATAGATGCTCTGCGAGGTATGACAAAGCGATAATGAAAGGAAAACAACCCGGCTTTAACATTCATACTTAGCATGCAACATACATTGATTAAAAGTGAACAATAGCGTGTTCCAAGCACATCATAAACCTACTCGTGCATGGATTTAATCGTAACACGCTTTAGGGAATTTAAATGGACTAACAACAAACATGATACAACGACATAATCCGGGTATCTGCATAACAGCAAGCACTAATCATCGCCCAGGGTGGACGAACCTAAGTAGCTGTCATCATCGTCATTCCTCTTGGAAGACCCACCTGCCTTGAACTTGTCACGAAGCTCATCCAACTCCCACTTTCTTTTCAAGTTCACCCATTCCTGGTCTTTTGGAGAGATGGTGTCATCGATCCATTGTATGAAGTCACATCCTTTGGGGAGGTTGGAATATTTGCTCCACGTCTGGCCACGTTTTGCATGTTTATCTCTTGAAGCCGTCTGTACAATAAAATTTGCGTTAATCGACATTAAAAGGCCGAAGCGTTTGTATTGATATTGATATATCATACCGTCGAGGGATATGTCTCCAAATCGTTCAAGGCTTCTTGCGGGCACTTCCACATGCGCCGGCCCCAAGTGTCGATATCCTTGGAGGCAGAAGAAACACACCTCCTTCCGCAGTGGCACTGGGGGGCACCCTCGAAGCCTGTTGGTGGTGGCCGCGGATTGAGGAAGGTATCTCTGTTGGGGTCATTTGCAGGAGGTCCATCTTCCCATTCTGCAAGCTCCTCATCGAGCTCCCTTCGCATCCTAGCAGAAGAATTATTTCAGCTGTTTCTACCCGTGGCACAACAGTCTCGGTCTCCTCTCCATCAGCAACAGCTCTATGACCCTGGCTCAAATCCCGACAATCAGGGACTAATGGATCACGGTCCGTAATCACTTGCCTCAACATTTCCTTCTCCCATTCTGCCAATCCACCGATAGGGCGATCATCATCCGAATCCTCCGCTCTCTCCTCCTCATAATTTGTATCATCACCAAAAACCGGGACATCCACTAGATCGGTAGCAACACCATAGTTATCTTCATTAGGTGCCACTACTTCATTAGGTGCCACTTGAGGACCCATTTCAATGTCCGGCAGAGTTTCATCCCTACGATCATCACCACAATTCGGGACGATCGAAGGCATTTGGTCTCCAACCGAATCAGTCATCACTACGGTTGCTGCAGAATTCCGTGCCAAACCGTCATGCACACTTGCTTGTGATGGCTGGGTTAGGTCAATTTCTACTTCATTCGAACAACCAATACCTACGCCTCCATCCACCACTACCTTCCGAACCACCAAATCTAAAGCTCGAACTTCTGAATTCATAACAATCTCAACATATGCTTGCCATTCCTCCTCACTACCCACTGGAGCCATTATCTTCATGCGTGGCCCATTCGACGAACCCACATCAATCCTTCCTTCAAAATCCAACTTAACACCCTCCTCCGTCCATCCCAAACGTTGTCTCACTCGAGATGAAAGACTACACAAAGATGGTGTCTCAACAAAAAGCAACACAACCTCTGTCATGCCAACAAAATCAACACTACCATCCTCTGTCCTTACAACTGAACCTCCATGATGCACTCTTACACATTTAGCCATCTACATCCATTTCAACAAAAAAATAAAAACATTTCCCAATTTAGCATTGTTCATATCAAAATAAACATCAAAAATAACCCTACCGAATTTCGTACTGCAAATCTCATCCACTTCATATATAACTACCTCCAATCACTCTAAATCATCAAACAAACCTTCATTCTCTACTAATTTAAGCATACAACCCTATGTCATTAACATGCCCACTAATAATTCATTGCTACTAATCAAACTAACTACAACCGAACCTTCCAAACATCAACATATCAACAACATTACACTTCCCATTGCAAATCTAACAACCAAACCTAACAAATCGAGCAATTTCAACCTCAAACCCTAGGGTTAGGGTTACCCCAAATTAGAGCCATACAAGCAATTCCATTGGATGAAATTCAAGGAGGTGGAGGAGATTACCTTCGGGAACAAATTTCTCCAAAAGATTTGGGCTCAAACCATCCGGATTTGGGGGATTTGGAGGAGGGGATGAATGGGGGAGAGAGAGAGAGCCGGCGGGCTGTGTTCTTCGGTGGAGGAGAAAGTGAGCGAAGGAAAAAAGAGAAGCCCGCGGGCGCTATTGATGCCCGGGGGTGGGCGCCAAAGGATGCGGCGCTCACCCCCTGAGCGCGAATGGATCTGGCGCCCACCCCCGCCAAGTCAGCAGGGCGGCCGCGTGCCCGCCAGCTGACGTGGACGATGTGAGCGCCAATTCTTTCGGCGCCCAGATGTTGGACCTGAGCGCCAAATAACACGGCGCTCAGAGAAGGGTCCATTTCTGGACATGTTTTTTCCAAGGGTCCATTTGTGAAAAACTTTTTCAAAAAAGACCAAATTGTAAAAATTACACGGAGACTAGGAGCTTCAGTTTTGGGCCTAGTGAACACAGGTGCCCATTTTCGGGCCTTATGTTTTTCGGCCCATAATTTAGTGGCTCTGCGTTCTTGGATACCCCTGTTCACGCCGAAAAGCCAGGAACAATCACAGATCCATCCTCAAAGAAAATTCTTTCTCTGAACCACTGCTAAACTCTATCACTATCGTCATGTAATTTCCAAACCACCTTTCGTATCTTCGACTTGAGGTTAATGGAAACTAAGCAGGCAAGTTGCAGTTATTTGTCTAAGGCAGTTGCAGTTTTTTATGCGGCTCCCTTGCTCTCGGCGCGACCCGTCACCGAAGCAAATGCATGCGGGCAGGTGAGGGATTAAACATGGTACCGACATCTGATGCAGATGTTTCCACGAGCATCCACATCAAAATGATTTTGCCCCTACGCAGCGTCAGCAGAAACCAGACCAAAATATTAACCTGTCGCCTCGTTAGGTTCGTCACCTGCTGTTTTAGTTCAGTTGCTCCTCCATCGGATCCAATCAGTGATCTCGCTGCTAATAACAATTCACGGGCCACCTAGTCTGAATATTAGTACTCGACTTAGTACGCAGTGGAGAAGTAGACCAGGTCTAATCTATACGCGGGAACAAATTTAAATTCAGCATAGTTTTTGTCTATTGCTTCAGACTGCGTCATGCTTGTACTGCATATGTGAATTTAATTGGTTTATCACAAATCCGGCGTAAACAATTTGCTGACTATGTACGACTCCCAACTGCACCGACCTGGGCACATTCAATTAATCGTGCGGTTAGCTAACTGCCCCCGGGAGCCGGACTAATCACTCTAAATCAATCTGCGAGATCGCGAGAATAAACTATGCGGCGGATCACATGGCATTCAATGTGTTTGATGTGTCATGTCCCCTCGCTTCGCACCAAAGAAAGAAATGGGGATTGGTTAAGGTTGATTTTTTATTTTTACTTGCAGCTATGTTACTTTGATGTTTGGTACCGTGATCTAGCAGTAGATTTGCTGAGCCATCAACCGTCTTCTAACAAACGTTTGGAACTCGGAGAATTTCTTGATGGTTTAAGGTGTATGTTTACACGAAATTTTGACATAATTTCAGCGAAATTCCCGCGTTCTCTAACTATTCTTGGACTATGCGTATTTATAACACAGTTTGACTTAATTAAGAACTGATCCATGCCAGTTAATGGTTACGGTAATATAAAACATTTCCTTTCTTGTTGTGTGAGATTGATTGTCAAGACTTTCGCATTAAGAATGGCTAGCGTTGTCTCCGTCACAATCTAGCTATAGTTAAATTGTTTAGGTAGTTCGGTCCATCACTTGATGATCATCATCAACTTGATATTTGTGTGATTGGCGCAGGGTCGCCGGGGCACAATGTGATTGGACGTCTACATGGGCAGTGTGTGGACACACGCTTTTATAGGTAATCCTGGCTTAGAAGTTCCCCAAGTTAACTAAGACGTCTCGTCCGAAAGAAAATGGACAGAAACCAGATGTCATTTGGACTGGCAGTGTAAAGCCAGCGTTCTTGTTGCATTGGTTATGTGCATGCGTCAATCTGCTTGAAAAAGAACCAAGACAGATAAATTACAGATTGGTACTCGCGTCATTTTCTAAGTTCAAAGAAAAGAGAGAAGGAAATAATAGGGTTTTCTCTTTTGCAAAAAGAGGAAATTGATAGTCTTTTTTCGATTACAAAGTACAACTCAGACACTAACAACGCACGCACACTCATCCCTACTAACACACGTAGGCAAACTCTACCCCTATGAGCATTTTCGAAGACTGAACTAGCAAATCCTCGAGATTGACAAAGTCACTACTGGCGCATTGCTGTCGGTGAGCGGCGTCTATCACTAAAAGCATAATGCCGTTAAATCCTATAAAATTCGCTCATACGAAAAGTCAAACCTAAAACCTGAGATACAATTGAGTCTCTTTTAACCACTAACCTACATGCCTTTTCGCAAAAGAAATAATAGTTGATCAGTTACATTTTGTAGCCAAATAGAATAAGAAACCAAACACGATATATTATGATTCATGTGACGATTGAAAGAGTTATGAGGCAACAACTGATGACAGCAATAAATCACGGGCCACATGATGCTGATGTGTGAGCAGCTAGTCACATTCGTGTTATGCTGATCTGCGCCAGATATCCTCAAACACTGAGTCACAATTTAATCTGTTTATTTGACTCTGCTCCTTTAGCGACCATAATGCTAAAGATTTAATGTATTTTTACCAAGCAAGCAATAGAACCAAGGTTTTTTTTTTCATACAATTTCTTGAAGTCAAGAGGGGCCATGGCCCATGGTCATCTTTGGCCATAACCAAGCTCTACTCCTGTTTAAGAGGTCTCTGTACGGCTCATCCATCGGCTTTAGGTCAAAGATGTATCAAGTGAAAAACATATGAGTATCATCTTTGGTCAACAAGCCCCTAGATGGCGTATGCAAAAATGGATTGGAAGCCGGAAGACAAAAATAGTGGCTTCTCAATGCTTGTCACCTTCCATTACCGTCTAGGAGCTGAAACAAAATAACACGAGCTCCACCAAAAAGTTCTTTTTTAACGAACTACCGTGGAAAGATAACGTTCGAAATGTACATGGACCGGACCTCCCTTTATTTCTTTCTAGATATCAAATGAACCAGACCTCTGTAGTCACATTCCTCATGAATTAGGAATTAAACAAGTCCTTCAAGATGACTCACTTCTCCAAGGATTAAATAAACACAGCAATAAAGGTTTTCCTTTTGTCAGATGAAAGCAACGGTGCTTTAGCATGCTCCCAAGCGAAGAAACCTTGGGTGAATAAGATTTGAAACGTCGCCAACAGCGCCATACCGAGATGGTAAACGAGGAAGAGAGCGGGAGAGAGATCGCACGTGATGAGTATAGAGGTTGAAACAGGATCTCCAGCTTTCAACAAGTGTTAAAACTGGTGTTGAGCGTCAAAAGTTTACATGAGAGCGTGGCAATGATGATGCATTTTGGAGCGACCGGTCCTCAGCAGCTTTCGACCACTTTGCTCCATCCTTTTGGGTGTCGCCTTGATTATTCACGCCACCTTTGGCTGTGCAGGGCAGCGACCGCATGCTGAAGGAAGACAAAACAGGACGGGAGCTGCAGCTCGCCATGATGCATGGCACAAGCACTGATATGATGGAACATCGCCGATGTCTCGTTTCAGTGAGTGACTCACCTAGAGCCATGCATGGGGAGCTGAATGAACTTTTGGCAGGGCGACCATTCATGACACTGAAAGTCCGAATGGAGTTCACTGACCAGTAAGAAGATTGAGCAGAGCTGAACGCACTTCTTTTTCTGAAAAAACAAAGAAAAATATTTTTCAAAAAAAACAAGGAAAATAAAATCCTTGTGGAATTTGAGAGTACTGTAATCCGATAATGCTGTAGTACCAGCAGTGGGAAAAAAAAACTAGTGCGGTGGCATGCTACAGTAGAGTAGAAGTTGTGCACAACATGGAGCCAAGTGCACATGCCAGCTACTGCAAGGCTCCTACAAACAGTATTATGTCTGCAGAAAATATCTCTTTTTTCCCTGCACCATCAGGAATTTTGCACAGCCTTTTGCTGTTTGCCACCGAAACGAGAGCCACAGTGCTGCTAAAGACTCCGCTTCCTTTGAGCCCAATTATTTTATTCAGACGAAAATGTATTCCTACTGTAGAAAGCGATGGTGAGAGAGAAAAAAATTGAGGCCCCTTTGGAACGCAGGATTTTCACAGGAATTGTACAGGAATTTCACAGGAATCAGTTGACTGTTCACAAAAAAAAACGCAAAAATAAAAAAAAATTCCGCATTCCAAAGGCGGGCTGAAAGAGAAAGCAGCGGGAGGCTGGCCGGTAGGACAGTCGGAGATCGATGGGAGGAGGAAGGCAAGTCCTCGGCGGGAAGGCCACCCCACTTTATTGCCTTTTTCATGTTGCACGCTATCATTTCGAGATCAAGACGCTGCTAGGAGAATAAAAAACTCTCCCTCCCCCACAGACCTCCGCAACCCTGCTGCACAAACCCAGCTCTCAATTCCTCAAGGAGAGAGAGAGAGAGAGAGAGAGAGAGAGAGCCGCGACAGAAGGCTAGCCAAGGAGGTCGAGAGCGTACTGATGAGTCCTTGGACTCCACACCGAAGCGCTGTCTGAAGCTAGAGGAGGAGCCGTAGGACAAGACGTGTCGGGAGGAGGAAGAAGAAGAAGAAAGAGGCCAGGAGCCGTGCCATCGCCATTCGTGGTTTTGGTTGCTGTTATGAGGTGTTGGATTAGATGAGAGGAATGCTCTTTGCCGGCAGCACACGAGAGGGTCACGCGGGGACACTACTTCAGCTTCAACAACAACAACAGGGGCTTGCCGCCGGCAAGGTCTCCGGCGCCGGCGGTCTCTGGGAGCCCACCTCGGTTCTCGACCACCGCCACAGCCCCAGCCCGAGCCCACCCACCTCGGCTTCCACGCTGTCGTCGCCCTTGGGCGCCGCGACCGCCGGCGTGGCGGCCCTCGCCGGTCCCAACGCCAAGAACGTCTCCCCGCCGCCGGTGGCGGGGGCATGGCCGGGAGGAGCTGCCGCGGAGGAGGCCGCGGCGGGCGGTAAGGAGGAGTGGCAGCTCACGCCGCTCGACATGGGCCTCGGCGCCGGCGAGGGGTGGGACCCGGCCGGCGCCGTCCTCTCCGACGGCCCGGCGCCGCCGGGGATGGGCCCCGACCACACCTTCCTCAGGTGGATCATCGGCGGCGAGGACGCGTCCGCGGGCATGGGCGGCGTGATGGACCCGCCGGTCCTCGAGCTCGACCACGCCCAACCCATGATGTCCTCGGCGTTCGGGTCCAACCTGGCATTCGCGCCGGCCATGGAGGACACCAAGCCGGCGGCGCCTTTCGGCCACGCGCCGCCCAACTTCCTGCTCCACCACCACCAGCAGCACCACCACCCCCAGCCACACGCGGCGTTCTTCGGCTCCCACCCGTCCTTCGACGCGGCGGCGCCGAAGCGGACCCACCCGTTTTCCGGCGCCCCGGCGCCCAAGCTGCCTCCTTTCCCCGGCGCCGTCGCCCAGGCGGGCGGGTTCGTTCCCGCCATGAAGCCCAAGGCGGAGGCGGCGAACGACGAGGCGGCCGCCGCGGTGGACCAGCTCGCCGAGGCGGCAAAGCTCGCCGAGGCCGGCGACGCCTTCGGCTCCCGCGAGATATTGGCGCGGCTCAATTACCGGCTCCCCGCCGCCCCCGCGGCCGGGACGCCACTCCTCCGCTCGGCCTTCTACTTCAAGGAGGCCCTGCGCATCGCGGTCTCCCAGAACGGCGAGGCCCCGGCCCCGGCGGCGTCCTCGCCGTACGACGTGGTCGTCAAGCTCGGCGCGTACAAGGCCTTCTCCGAGGTGTCCCCCGTGCTGCAGTTCGCGCACCTCACCTGCGTGCAGGCCGTGCTCGACGAGCTGGGCGGCGCCAGCTGCATCCACGTGCTGGACTTCGACATCGGCATGGGCGAGCAGTGGGCGTCGCTGATGCAGGAGCTCGCGCAGCGCCGCCCCGCCACGGTGGCGCTCAAGGTAACCGCATTGGTGTCGCCGGCGTCGCACCACCCGCTCGAGCTGCAGCTCATCCACGAGAACCTCTCCGGATTCGCCACCGAGCTCGGGGTCCTCTTTCAGTTCGCAGTATTCAACATCGACACCCTGGACCCCGCCGACCTGGTCGCCATCGCCAGCGGCGACGCCATCGCCGTCCACCTCCCCGTGGGGTCGGCCCACGTCGCCGCAATGCCGGCCATCCTCCGCCTCGTCAAGCGGCTCGGCGCCAAGGTCGTCGTCTCCGTCGACCACGGCTGCGACCGCACGGAGCTGCCCTTCGCCGCGCACCTCTTCCAGGCGTTCCAGTCCTGCGTCTCCCTCCTCGAGTCCGTCGACGCCGTGGGCACGGACGCCGAGACGGCCGCCAAGATCGAGCGCTTCCTGGTCCAGCCCGGCGTCGAGCAGCGCGTCGTCGGGCGCCACCGCGCCGGCGTCGACAAGCCGCTGCCGTGGCGGACCGTGTTCGCGTCGGCCGGGTTCGTGCCGGTGCCGGCCAGCTCGTTCGCCGAGTCGCAGGCAGAGTCGCTGCTCAAGAAGGTGGCCCTCATGGGGTTCCGCGTCGAGAAGCGCGGCGGCGCGCTCTGCCTCTACTGGCAGCGCGGCGAGCTCGTGTCGGTGTCGGCGTGGCGGTGCTGACCCACCATCGCCTCCTCGATCCGTCAACCGTGAATCTACCCGCCCGGTTTTTAGCTAGGACTAATGATCCTACCACCGCGAACGCGAAAAATATTTTTACCCTCGTCGTTGTAATGATGTGAACTCGCTTATTGTTAAGTTGTCTGTCGCCTGGCTTGCAGCCCGGTCGCTCTGCTCGGTTGATCAGCAGCAGAGTGGATTGTGTTTAGCAGGTTGTAAAGGTTGTAGGTGTGGTGCAGTAACCAGTGCATTCTACCACCCGTGTTGAGTACTCTACTTAATTGCTGTGAAATCAAATGGTTATGGCGTTTGGAATGTTCTTCGTCTCCACTGTACTATGTGTCTGCACTTTCATTGATCCCATTCACAGAAACTTGTCGAAACAGGGCCAAATTTCCCTTTCCATACAAACATGCTTCGTCTGCAGCAGAAATTCCCCTACGTGACGATCCTGCATTCGATACAGGATCAAAAACTCGTGTGTATAGCACTGAATGATAAGTAGGATTCTTCGACAATTCTGCTTTCTTCTTGGAGACTCGAGACTAGAGAGAGCGCTGACACCTGGAAAAGAAGGCTTTGCACGAGAATGGCGTGTGATTAAGAACAGCCAGAGAGACGAGAGCAGACCACACCGTACCCCTGCTAATTGGACGATGGAGAACCGTCTCCGGCTTCAGGAGCAACGGCGAAATAAAAACAACGATTGGGAATAAAGCGGCCATGGGCGCCCGCCGGAAGCAAGCATCCCTAAAAGGCGCCCGCCAATTTTTTCCTCTTCTTCGTCCTGAGTGGGATTCTGATTTGCACTCGGTTTTATAACGAGCTAATAAAGCGCCAGGTCCAGTTGCTTAGCTCGCTCAACAAGCCGACGATCATGATGGCTTCTCCAAGGGCTCTCCCTCTTCTTCTCAGCGAATATGTTTGGAACCAGTAGATGACCCTATGATCCTGCTGGTCATTGAAGAACACACACAACGTGGCGACGTGGCGCCACAGCGCTTCCGTATTTGCATCGCATCGTTGTTTTGTCACCATGGAATTCCCCATTTGCGACATGAACCGAATCCCCTGCTTGTTCCTCTCCACGGTTGTGTGCCGGCCGGAGGAAGATGCAAAGACGGCAATCATAGTGTAAAGCGCCCGTGCTTTACTGAAATGGCGGCAAGCATCTCGTGCCATCATCGGCGTTGGTGGGGTGCTAATTGGAGTAGAGTACCGAATTCCGCCACGTTGGGGCTCCGTTAACGGTGAGGAATAAAAACATGCCTGACCCCCTCCCCCTGCCCTGCCCTGCCCTCGAGTAATGGAGTCCATGTCATGATTTGAAGAGTATCGAGTTCTTGCAAATAGTATAGGTTCATTCAGGAAGATGATGTTGCTTCCCAGCCGGTTAGGATTGCATCTCAATAAAGCTCTCACTATTAATGTACGTAAACTGAACGCATCAACAGCTTCTTCGCAGAAGCAGCCAAGCGCCATCTTTCAATTCATTGTACACTGAAAACGCATAATACTGCAAAGATTATCTATGTATTTCGTGTACAAATCAGAAAAGAAAAGGATGCTACTACTACTACTAGGCCGCCACAAGATTTATCACACACTTTAAGGCCGGTAGAAGATCTTGGGCGTGTTCGGCGTTTTAGAGTCTAAAATTTAGAGGGGTTTAAACATAAAGAATTTTGTCTTAAATAAAGTTTAATTACAAAACTAACTGCAGAACCCCCCCTCTAAATCGCGAGACGAATTTAACGAGGGTAGTTAAGCCGTGATTAGACGATATTTACTGTAGCATCACTGTAGCAAAACATAGATTAATTAGGCTCATTAGATTCGTCTCGTAAAGATGTACCCATCTGTAAAAAGGTTTTGTTATTAGACTTTATTTAATACTCCTAAATAATAAAATTCTCTTTAGAGTTAAATTTTAGAGGGGTCTAAACGGTGAAACGAACACACCCCTTGTCACTTTACCAGTCGTCGAGCCAAGAGAGCATGGAACCGGCACGAACATGTGGGCCACGGAAAATTTTTGCTTGCATATTTATAACCCCTGAATTGTCTGTCCTTGACAGCCGCAGCTCAGCAGCGGCAGGCCTGTTCTGCCTGCTCTGCTTCCATGCGGTGCAGTGAACCTGTTGACCACACACGCAGGGCGCCGGGCCCTGCCCCGCCCCGCCCCGGCCCCACCCACGCCACGCTGCCAGCATCGGTCAGTGAGGACTTGTCTGTCGATCCGATGATCCAATCCGTGTCGGGCGCTCCGGCGCCACCAGATGGCGCGCGGGCCCCGCTGCCCGGTCTCTTGTTTCCGTCGAGCGGGGACAGGTGGACGGCCCTGATCGTCCCTAGGTCTGCAGTAGTCTATTCAAGCACCGCCTTTGGTGGTGGTGGTGGACTGGTGGCTAACGCATGTGCTCCCATTTTTGGCGTTTGCCACGGCTAGCTAGATCTGGCCCCAGGATTTTCCTTTCATTTTCGCACAGTACTGAATGTGATTAAATTAAAGCGAGTATTTCTTCCCGTCCATTATCATTAGCAAATGTCTGTTGCGGTCGCGTTTATTCGCAAGGGTCGGTCATAGACAAAGGATTACAGCAATTTCGCAGGAAGCTTCATATCACTCCGTATAGAGCAAAGATTTATAAACAAATCTCCCGTGTTCCAAACACATCAGATCGAAAAAATGTTTTCCTTCAAGAAGAAAATAAGTAAAATAACATAGTAAGCACTGTAGCAGAACCAGCCTCGAAACTCCCGAGTCCTGTAGCACGCCACACCCGACTCCCATGTGTGGTCTCCAAATGTGTCGAGCTGCCCAGCAACAGCCATGCAAGGAAGCATGTGGCTTGCATCACTGCCCCCATGGCGCGTTGCTTCCTTCCTCCCTGGCCTGGCCGGTTTTTGTCTTGTGTTAACCCTCCGCGCTCTCCCCATCGCCGAAACAAACCTCCGTACCAACTCGCTGGAGGCCAATCAAAGCCTCCCTCGCATGCACCGGCAATGGAGATACGACGAGCACGCTCGAGCTGCCAGTTTAGGCCACGCCGCTCGTCTCACCAACCACCGTGCTACAGCAGCAGGAAGGCGGCGAGGCCAGCTCGTGGAGGAAGAGAGCACGTGCGGACGCGTACGTGCGAGAAATAACAGCTGGCCGTGCCGGGCACGACGGACTTGGACTTGACAGGACTTGTGATGGATCACGACAGGCACATCACGAACAGCAACATGCGGACCCAACGCCACGGACGTGTCGCTTTTACCTGCGACCGGCATCAGAATGGGCGCTGCTGGCTTGCTGGTGCTCGCCAAAGCACGCCGAGACTTGAGAGCCAGTCGCCGGAGACTACTGGCGAGTCGACGGGTCAGGCAGGTTAGCATCACCACGGTGTGCAGCCGCCAAACGGTGGGGCCGGCGGCGTCGATGAGCACAAGTACCCGTGACACACGGGACGGCGAGGCCGGCAGCGTGCGTCCAAACTCCAAAACGAAACCGCCTCGGCCATGCTCCCGTCTCCCAGCCGCGCCGGCCAAACGAACTGCCATTCCGCGCAGCGACTGCACACGCCACGCCACAGCCCAGGGGACCAGCAGGGTTTGTTCTTCTGGTGGCTCGGCAGCCGGCGCTCTCATCACCGGTGAGGACCAGCAGGAGCATACTGGCAACTAGCCTGCATGGCAGTTACAGAGAGATAAGCTGTTGGATGTCGTAGTTCAGAGAAATGGGGGTACCACACTTCAATTAATTCAAACTTCAATCAAAGTGAGTATAAGGCCAAGATCCATTTCCAGAATTTTGTGTGCGTGCATCTTTCCTCAAACGACCATGCGTGTAGTACCATCGACGTACCGGTACCGTTTGGAATTCCGGACGAGGTATTCGCTGAATCATTCCTCAGCCGTCCAAGCTGGGATCAATACAAAATTAGCTCCAAGTGCGATTCAGGCGCGTATCAGCGGCTCGCAATTGCAAAACAAAGTGCCAGGGACAAGCGCGCGCTTTATTCCCGCTCCATCACCCTGAAAGACGTTTAGTCGCGGCCTGGTTTCACACTTGCAACCGTTAAAGCTCCACATGCAGGAATCGATCGCAAAAGGGAGCAGATTGTTAATGGTAAGCAAGCATGATTTGAAGTTTCAGAGCAGGCAGGGAATCAGAAGCAACTAGTAGACAGGGAGGAAGGCCTTCCAGATCTCGTTCATACAGGTTCAGATTTCGTTTGGGAAAGCTCCCAATCAGCGAGGGAGATGCGAGCAGTGAGTAGTGAGTGACCAGTGAGTAGGGGTAGCACATTGTGGGGAGGCTCAAGTACCCTCCTCCCTCCCCTTGGAAAGAGCTAAAGATACGCAACTTTCAAGAGCCAAACCAAAAGGAAAAAGGAAAGTTGGGTGGGAGACGAAGAAGCAAAGAGATGGATGGATGGAGGGATGGATGGTGTCATGGTGAAGCTGCCTCGGAGAGTGGGATTCGGTGCCAACTACAAGGTTGATGCAGGTCACACCATGCAGCCTTTGTAGCCTCTTTTCGCTAAGATAGTGCTTCTGATGAGGGAAAAGATAGTGTAGGGCTGTTAAGCCCTCGCTACGGCTAGTAATAGCCTAGCATTATCCGTACGTGCAACATGCCTACGAGTTGAGCTAGCAGAGAAGGAAAAGCAGTAAAGGAGGGAGCCAGGAAAGAAAGACAGTTTTTTTACCTACTTTTTGATCGACAAAAAATACGGAAAGAATGAACGGAATGATGCATGCATCTACCTATTTTCCTCAGCAATCCTTCCATGACCTAGTATAACATTATTGTAACAGCTAAGGTACTTACAATAAGCAGCAATATTTTAGGAGGCTTCAGCTTCAACAGTAAGATTTGCCACTCTTGCATCTACGCTAACAGAAAAATGAGTGAAATGATGAAACATATATAAAAAGGGAAAAACAGTTCTTACACAAGATTTGAATTTATTGGTATTAAGTACCGAAACAATAAAAAATGGTGGCAAGTGGTAGATATTTGAAATTACACCAATCCCCTATTCTCTTATGAGGGTCATTTACTAAAAAATTTCAAAAATCAGGTTTTAAGAGTAGAGCTTGCAAAATGGGTCAAAAACTAGAAGCTGGACCTTTTGCAACATAACTCGAGGCTCAAATTTACAGATCTTATGGTACATATAGCTTGGAAATACAAGGATAAAGAAACATTTTTCCTAATTAGCCAATCCCATGATCCCTGAGTAACAATCAAGTCACTGTAATTGGCTATTCAATGTATTACACAAGACATCACGAATAGGTTCTTTGAAGGTGATGGAATTGTGCTTTCTAGCAATATGTCATTCATCTGATGTCATGGTCATGGTATGGCATAAATAATAGCAACAGGGTTCAATGGATGATGTTATTAGGTCAACTACAGATTCCAAGTTTGAGCTGAAGATTTGCATCCGCACAAGTTATTTTCAGGAACTACTTGAGTCAATATGCACAACCTATATATGCCAAATATAAGCAAAAAAAATCTAGGTCAAGTTGGCCTCAACATCACAAATCCACCAGACGGAATTATTTGCGTAGCAGAAAAAACGGAAGTGTAAGATTGCGTGTACTACTTAGCAACATATGTCCAAAAGAATCACTACTTACCCTAGTCAGTTCAACTGATAGCTGCATTATGAACTTAGAATCCAAATTGTAGATAAAACTTTACGCCTCCTCTCCGCCAGCCGACAAAATGTTGGTGTATGCTCCGCATAAATGCTGACTTTACAACATGCCGATCTTCAATATACCTAAGAAAACCTCTTAAAAGGAAGACAAGCAGAACTTTCATTAAATGTTACTAAATTCATTCCACGAAGCAAGAACACTGTTGCCAATCAATTTCAAGGGAAGAAATTCTCTTGGCATGCACAAAAAAAAAACTTACAAAAGATACATGCCGAAGAAAAATCTAGGAACCAACGCGACAAAATATCATGTGCAATGAGATCTAAGATATTGCTTGTGCTTCTCAAAGCCATCCTTGCGACCAGACTTCTGCGCCAGCAAAGCCCGCACAGTATGCTTTTCCTCAGAATATCACGTCTTCATCAAACATGCAAGTTTTGTTTCTAATACTAAATTCCTTTCGCCACTTGCCTACCACTGAATTGACGAAATAATTGACATTATGATAATATTTATTATTAGATTTCTATAAAGCAGGAATATATCTCAAGAAATTGGCTAATGCGTCAATGCCGAACACATGTCTGCCGTAAGGCATCTGATCAAAGAAAAAGGAAGATGAAAGGAGATGCTCTTTTATCTTCAAGAAGAAGGTTCATCTAAGAAAATGTAATTTATAAACAACCTTTGATACAGACTTTCCACGATGGCTAAAGCATGATATAATGTACCTGGAATGTTTATCAGATTGACGACCAAGTTGTGGAGAAAGACGTATACATCTAGACCGAATAATGGTCACCCATGGCTTGCATTGCCTTCAGAAACAGATCATAAACAATTCCAGCCTACGACAAAAGTTAATGATAAGAAGGCATGGGAATTAGGAAGATGCAAAAAACAAGTAAAACAGGCGATAGAAACGGTAGTTACGATCACCATGTTTTACTTGTAGCTAGATGTAGTCACTAGACAAATAACCAATCACACAATTTCATAAAACAGGGAGCTTCTGTCTCGAAACTCAGTAAGAGCTGAACATGTTGAAAAGTTGCAGATTAGCCATAAAACCTTGGAACCACAAAAGCCAGAAAAATAATTTCCTTATCTCATGAAATTGGAATGTCATCAGTTTATACTATTTTTTTTACTTGACTGATTGACTCCCTCGGATGAATGCTCCAAGCAAACAAAAAACAAAAGAAAATTGCGTATATTATGTGAAGTAAGTCGTTCCAGCAACTGCATTGCTGCTATGTCCCTGCCTAGGGGTGCAAATTGGTGCCCCTTAGGGTCGCCCCCGACCCTCTTTAGTTCAACCTAACTAGATTTCCAAAATGAGCTGGCTGTAAATAGGTGCCCTTTAGGGTAACCTCCGACCCACACTAGTTCAACCAAATGAACTAGATTTCCAAAATGAGCTCATTTTGGAAATCTAGTTCATTTGGTTGAACTAAAGTGGGTCGAAGGTTACCCTAAGGGGCACCTATTTACAGCCCTATCCCTGCCAAACGGTAATGACTCAATTTCAGGTAACATGATAAGAAAGGTGTAAGAGTGTAAATAAATTTTGCAAGCCTGACACTCAATTTAAGATTTTCAGTAATAAATACCCGACGTTTGGATACGACACAGTCTCCAATATGTAACTTTGACCACCATTATTTATTTGATTATTCTTATGAAAGTAAATATATTTGGTTGTCACGTTTTGAAAGTAAATATTCTAAGGCTCATTAATTGACAAATTTTCAAAAAGTTTGACTGGATTTTGTCTAAACAGGCTGAGTATTTATGACCGGAGTGACTAAGAAACATGGATATGCTATCCTCTTCTATCCTTATTTTTATAATGGTTGCAGCAACATTAGTTATTGAATATTAGCAATTCACATAAAAATATTCTATAACTTACAGAAAGGGCAGCAAACTACACATGCAGTCATCTATACACAGAAATGAAAATGTGGCAGCACATATACAGATATGGTCACCTAACGCACTGACACGAAAATGTGTATTATGGTTCATAAGAATAGTATACACTGTATGTTACATTAGGATCAAAAATTTTTTAGACAATTCATGCACTGTGCTCCATTTCTGCTACTGGACCACTATATACACATTCATCATGAGACAAAAACATAATCAGAGACATTCTTAACTACTTTAGCAACCTGTTTGTCAACATGTAATATGTAGACCTGAACATAAACATCATGTGCACTACAAGTTGCTGAACCCAAGTACACAAACTGCAACTATACAATTAAGGAGATTTTTTAAGTTCGGGTCAAGTGAAGAAGTCCACGATGGAAAGAAAGCCACAGATATCATGCCAAATAACAGTGATCAATAGTGTGATAATAAGGAGAAAGTGAAGAACACTGAACAGAGCTGAAGCCTCGTGATTATGAAATCCCCCAGGGTGCTTCTAAAACCTCTTTCTAGTCCAATCTCCATAAACATTGGCAAGGCCATCAAAAGACCTAGCCGCACAATAGACTCCCGCGTGAAATGAACGATTCCTCTCATCTGTGATTGCTTCGTAATTGCAAACTCGAGTCCACTTAATGCTAAGTAAAGTCTTCCATGGAAGAAAGCATACACTATTATGACAACCATCTGCAACATTAAGACAAGAACATGTGAAAATATGCATGATAGCTAACTTTACAGTAACAAATATAATGCATGCTACTTCCCAACATATGTTACCATTGAGCTAATATAAAAACCCAATAGTTGTAACAGCCAGAAATACATTAAGAATCACTTCTCATGAGAATGAGTTCATATAAAACCCAACAGTTGGATGTACTCATGATGGGTGACGTTTCCACGTCTTAGTGTTGAGTTGAAACCTGAAATCAATACTCAAGTAACTCAACTTCATGTCTTCAAGAGCATAAATGGTAACAGCCAGAAATACATGAAGAATCACTTATTTCGAGAATGTGCCTGAACATGCAGTGGAAGGTGACATTTCACAAGAACTGAAGCAATTTACTGAAAACATAAAGCATAGAGATAGACAACAAAACAATGAAAGTGAGACTTATATCCAATATATGTGATCAAACTTATACTTTCAGGTAAGACGGTCCAATAAGAATACAACATTTGCCCAGATTTTACATGTGCACTTGTTAGTCAGAGTAAGAGAAAATTTTCAAATGAAGACCATAAGGCCATGGGAAGTGCATCAACTAATTCTACTTCAAGAGGCTTTAACTATTGATTAATTTGGAATGAAGCCTACTGAGGTCATTTTAAGACTGACCATAGCCAACAAAAATGATGGGAGCTCCGAGAAAACATGCATCATGGAAAGTGTTGCTCCAAGTCTCTAACCTGCATCAATATACAAGTTGGAATCAAAACACAGAAAAGGAAAACATGAACAGACATCTACTAAACATTATGGTGAAACAGACATTTTTATCAACTGTGCCAAACTATGTAAACATTGTATCATCAGACGATCTACCATCAGGAACAAGGCTAATAACTCTCTTTCACATGCATCTATTACCATGAGTTTCATAGAAGTGTAGACATTTGAGTTATGACTAATGCTTGATTGCATTTTGCTAATTGAGAAACAATATCATTCCCAGCTAATTACCGGGTTTGGGCTACTGCGATCAATGAGTTTTTGGAATTCCTTACAGTTGTTAGTTATTCCAAACAATGTAAAGAGAGGGGGAATCTTAGCTGCTGGTAGGTATGACTGAAAAATCTTCACTACATAAATACTGATACTAAATGGAACTATGGATTTAATCAGTCGAATTGACAGCATATGTTATCACATCTGACACATTCTGGTTTGCTTACTGAATGGTCCTCTACTGAATTGCTACAGACTGAATGACCTTAATAGTGGGTTACAGCAGCATGTATATTTGCCAAAGGAAATACAGACTATATCCAAAGCTTCAGAAAAAGTAAATTCTGATCATGTTAACACCAAATAGGAATTTGTCCTCTACTCATTAGCTGATCTAGAAATATAAATGCAGTAGTGCAGAAATAAAGTACTGTATCCAAAGCCTCATCTGAAGTTAGGAAATACAGACTATATCCTGAAGCTCATCTGAAGACGCCTCATGCTGCATTTGCAAGCGTTGCTGAAGACCTGAAGTTATTCCGATGAAACCAGTCCGCAAGTAGTGCGAATTTCAAGGTGAACACATGGTCTTCCTCAGCAGCATTCCCCAACCCCTTATCGGAGTCCTAATGGCTGGAGCCGTTCAGCCGTGCTTCACCAACCGCAACCCAACCGTCTTACCACCAACCTCAGGGGCCGGCACGGGCACCCGAGCCATGCTTCTTCTCGGCAACACCTGGTCCGGGGCACGACATCCGGCTTCGACCTCCTCAGCCCCTCGGGGATGCGCCTCGGCCTTGAGATAGAGTTACCAGAAAATGCCCCCAAACTCATCGCACCAGGTGCGCCCGGGGCCGTAGATCGGCGTGAACTCCCCTCGCCGGACACTGAATCGACGCAGAGAAGGCGCAGAGCACCGCGTTCGTGCCGGTGGTGGCCTCGGGGCGAGGCAGGACTCATCAACACTGAGTGCTCGGCCAGCACGCCCCCGGAGGCGCGGCGGTGGCGGCCGAGGCCGAGTGACGAGTGACGACGACCACGAAGGAGAACTAGGCCGCCGCGCAGTGAGGACGAGTGGCCCATGGAGCCTAGTAAACTACGCGTTGGCCCATGGATTTCTACTTTGGCCCATCCAATCCAACACCTATTGGGCCTAGGAAAGTGAGGTTCCGTTCGTTCGCTCGGTTGGGCCTCACAGGAATGGATCAATATGGCGGTCGAGCAACCAAAACTTCAATCAGCAGCAGTCCAGTGAGCAAAGCGTCTTTTCTTCAGCTACCTCTGAAAATAGGCAGGGGCCTAACAGGAAAGGAACAAGTCTCGATTGCTCATACAGTCATACGGTGACAAACCCAGCGTAGCGGGATCTGGATTCTGCCGACCCGAAAATGGTTTTCCCTTTCAGTGTAGTCCCTTCTCTGGACTGGACGTGGCTGCCGCTCTCTCACGCGCGCGTGCCCTGCGTGTCAGGGAGCTCACGGTTCTGTCGTTGCAGGCAACCCGAAACGACCTTGGCGGGCACGTACCGAAGGATCAGAACACGTAACCACGGACTGACTCTGACGGTTGCCACCTAACATCGGACGTGTTGTGGTGCGGAGAGGGTCTGCGTGGCACCTGACCGCCAGCAGGCGATCGAGGGCATTGAATGACGATCCGCCGTGGAATCTCGAAGAGAGAAAAGATAAGCTTGTTTTTCGTTTCCGTGGTTCCTTTTCTGAACACGCCAGGAAGAACTGGCACTGAGGTTAGGATCAGCTCGTGACTGACCCAGCGAGCAAAGTTTGCCCGTTCTTCCTTTGAAAAAGAAAAAAAGTTTGCCAGGTTTTCAGGGGATAGGAGGCGAAGTTTGGGTTGAAAACGGCCGGTCAGCGAGATGCTTCGGTGTTTTTCTACAATGGATGATGAATTCTTGTGATCTTATCCTTTTGAAAGGGTCGGTGGAATTGGCCAGCAACAGCAAGTCGGACGCTGCAGCTGCATTCTATAGAGTCTACTAGGAACTTAAATCGTGTTGTTTGGTATACGTGGGAATCGTGCGCAATTTCCACGAAAATCGTTCGGTTCCTGCCAATGCCGTTCCAAGCATACACTGAAGACTGAACAGAGAAAGTGATAGGGAAGATTTTGCACGCGAACATTATTCGAAGGGTCAATTACATTGCACGAGAAAGTGATAGGGAAGATGCTTCGTTGTTTTCCTAGTACGTTGGATGATTAAATTTTGTGATCTTATCCTTTGAAAAGATCGGTGGAATTGGCCAACAAGACGGAGACTGCAGCTGCATTCTACAGGCTGAGACGGAATTGTATCGCCTCGTTGTAGAATTCCTGCGAACGAATGCCGGAGTTTCGAGCACGCACTGGACAGAAAAAGGGACGGTAGCGGGAAGCTCGCACGCGAACATTATTCGAACGAACCATCGATTTTATTCAGCGAATCCGGTACATCAATGTCTGACAGACTGAAGGGTGTATTTACAGGTTCTACTCCCCTTCACTCACTCACTCACGCCCCGCCACGGCGGCCTTCACCCTCCTCACCAGCTCCTTCCTGAGCAGCTGGCGGTCGAATGAGGATGCGGAGAGCAGGCCCCTGTTCTCCTCGGCGCGCCTGATGAGGTAGGGGATGATCTGGTCCACGGGCCCGTAGGGCAGGTACTTGCTGACCTGGAACCCGGCGTTGCGCAGGCTCAGCGACAGCCCGTCCGCCATGCCCATCAGCTGCGCGAACTGCAGGTTCGGGTCGCCCTTCGGGATCCCAAGCTCCTGTGCGCGAGCCGCCGCGAGTTGCCCTGTGGACACACCAGAGTTTTCATTCAGTACACACGACGACTTGTGTTGGTCGGTCCGACAGGCACGAAAACCATCTTGGTTGGGTTGGGTTGGGTTGGGTTGGTTTACCTGACTCGACGTTGTGTGTGGCGAGCATGACGGAGGCGTTGCCGCGGCGGACGCGGTCGAGCAGGAAGGCCGCGCAGCCATTGTAGCAGTCGTGGGTGTCCTGGATGCACCCGTGGACCGGGGACGGGACGCCGAGGGAGGCGGCGAGCCGGGTCTCGCGGGCGATGTACGCGCCGCGCACCACCTTGAGGCCCAGGCGCACGCGCTCGCGCTCCGCCGCGCGCACCATGGCCTCCAGCCGGTCGCGCGCGTCGCGGAGGTACGCCTGGATGGTGCCGTGCACGATGGGACGCTCTCCGCCGTTCGCGGATGCTTCGCCGCCGTTGAAGGCGAGCGCGCCGACGAACGTGAAGTAGTCGATGGCCGGCTGCACCGTGGCGTACTCGGCGTCCACCAGCAGCGGGATGCCGTGCTCCGCGCACCGCGCGCCCACGGCAAGCAGCCGCTCGTGGGCGGCCTCCAGCTCGCGCTCCTCCTCCGGCGTCAGCTCGGGGGGCTCCGAGGCCGTCAGGTACAGCGGGCTGGAGTCCGACAGGATCGGGAAGGAGTGCGCCTTCCACGGCAGGAAGAAGGACGGGTGCTTGTGCTGCCACCGCAGCAGGTCGCTCGCCTTCTCCAGCAGCGCGATCGGGCACAGCGCCGTGATCTTGATGCACACGCTCGCCTGCAAGCACGGACACACCGGATCGACGTGTCAGATAATCACAGCGTACTAAAGGAAATTCAGATCCTGTGACTAGGAACAATCAGGAATGTCTATATTAAGATCCTGTGACTAGGGTTTTTTGATCCGAGGCTTTTTGTTTGAGTGGCAGGGAACGAGCGGTGGAGACGGAGCAAAAGAGTGACATGCTAAAATCAGGCTCTCCCGGTTTTCAGGGCCCACGGGCAGTGACCGAATCAGCAGAGGCTAGACAGGCGCGCGATTCACTAGCTAGGGAGTCTACTACGCGAAGATTCCCACGGAATCCGGGGGTCCACTCACAGACCGCAAAGATTCCGTCCGACGTGGCAGCCTCCCGTGCCGTCTTCAGGAGAAACAAAAATAATAAAAATAAATAAAAAGCGGAAAAGAGAGAAGACGGCGGCGGCTCACCGATCCCGGCGGCAGAGCGGCGGCGACGTCGACGGCGGCGATGAACCCGGCGGCGTTGCGGTCGCAGGCGTCACCGTCCTCCGCGTCCTCGATGCCGTAGTCCAGGATCCCGCCCATCCCGCCGCGCCATAGCCGGCGCACGACGCCCGCGGCCTCGTCCGCGGTCTCGCCGGCGCAGAAGTGCTTGTACGCGGTGGCCCGCGCCGCGGCTTTCCCCAGCGCGCTGCCGGCGACCGCCGGCGACCGCAGCGCGGCGATGCCGACGTCGACGAGCGGGCCCGCGGACAGCGCCTGCAGCGCGGCGAGCGTGCGCACCAGCGCCGACGTGCGCTCCCCGCCGAACAGCCGCCCGGTGTCGTCGAACTCGAGCGGCTTGTTCCTCTCGGCGGCGGCGGACGTCGGGAGAGGCACCTCGGCGGCGGCGACGGCCGCGACCGCCGCCTCCGGAAGCTTTCCGGCCTCGGTGGCTGTGGCGGCGAAGGCTGACAGCACGCGCTTCGGGACGCGGGAGGCGATGGCCATGGAACGGCGGACCTGGCTGGACGCGAGGGGAAGAAGACGAAGAAGAAGAAAGAGCGGCGCTTCCTCGGAGACCAAGGGAGAAGAGAAGGCGACGCTCTGTGTGCAAAGCTCGGAAGGCAGGCAGGGCAGAGAGAAACAAGCGGGGTGGTGTGCGAATGGCAATCCCACCACCACACCCAGCGGCTTATATAAAGACGAAAGGCAACGAAAAGGCGCCCGCAAAGGCGGCTGTGTTTTTGGCCGGGAGGGGAGGAGGTTAAGGCCGGGTGAATCCAAGATCGGTGGAGCCGTGCTTTCCTTCTCATTTATAGTAGGAAAGGAAGGATCCCGACGCGGGGGGTGAGCAGGAAATGAGCTGGAAATCAAGGCGCCGAGAAGGAAACGAGTCAAGGACACGGGAGGCGAGAGGTGTCCTCTCGCGTGGCGGGCGTGCCGGTGCTGCTGCACCAAGCAAGGTTTAACGAGCCCAGGCAGCGCAGCGCCCCGCGCGAGATCGCAGGCGATTCACATTAGCTGAGGACGAGAGCTCGTTGGCGTGCGGGGTTTGACCTCTGACTCGGATCCTGCGTGGAGGGATCATCATCGCTACGCCCCGCCCGCGACCCATCCCGCCAGTATTTCCTTCCCTGGCACGCCGCGCGTCTTTCCCACCAACCCGCGACGGCGCTGATCATGTGAGGCAGTCAATCGAACCACCGTGCTTCGTCAGCGGCCAGAGGATCTATCTCGTACTTGGTGAATCGGGAATTTACCCTGGTCCAGTGATGATAGCTTAATTTTCTCGCCGTTCGTACGCTGGATAGCTAGGCTGGATCCAGCATCGCGCGGTTGTACGAAGACGCTGACAGCCAGCCGGGGACTAGCTAACCCGCCTTGCATGTTATCGCGTGAGATGAGTAGTGAGAACGCGGGGACCCTGCTGACGCAGCTCCGAGGAGGACGTCGACGCGAAGGGCAGCGTTGTACAATTGCACCACCACCCTACGTCGGCCGGCATTAATAATTCTACGTTGATCAATGGGATTGGCGACTTTACGGCTTCATTAAGCAAGCAACGTGGTCTGACTAAGAGCAAGTATTACGGATCGGCGAAGAGCCACCGAAATCCTACGTGTAAGTGAGAGAAGGCAGGAGAGAGAAGGAAGCGGGCGAGGAGCGAGACGCCCGCTCGAGACGGCGCATACATGCTGTGGCCACAGCTATTCGTTGCTTTTGTTGCTGTGCATTAAATATTAGCTGGGCCCGTCACCATAACCTTGCTTCTTGCAGCCGGCAGCCGGCGTATGCACTATCCTTGCCCTAAGCTGTGTGACGGCAGGAACATTCGTGATCGAGAAAAAAGAAACAGGGACGAGGATGAATATTCAAAGTTGGAATTGACTGCGGAATATCCTTGGCATATCTGGATTCTTTTGACAGTGAAATGCCGTTGATTCGTGCCGTAAATATCCTTCAATGATCTGACGGCTGTGATACCATTCAAAGATTCTGGCTGTGATAGTCAGACTCGTCATCTACCGCCGTATCGTAGTAGTACTATGGAAAGGAACCATTTATTTACTGCGAAGGAATCGTAGCCTGCATATTCAGGAATCGCACACATGGAAAGAGAGAATCGCGATTAAATTGGAACGCATAGTGCGGAAATAGATCGAAGGCCATTGATGAAACATAAACGTCTGCAATTGATGGATCATATTGTTCAAAAATTAAAAATTACCTAGCCTGGGCATGTACAACCCACAGACGGCGAGTCGTCTGCAGAACCTCGAATTTATCATACAGACATATATAAAGACAGCTCATACAACCCACAGACAGAGAGTCTGTCTGTAAGCTGTTTAATGCTTTGCATGTAGTGATTGGAGAAGACAGGCGATTGGAGAAGACGACCCTATACAACCCGTGGTGCCTCGTCTGCTTGGCATTGGGCAACGGGACAGAGGCGTCGCCTCACCAGGCAACGGGAACGCCGTCTGCTCACAGATGCAGGGGGCGAACTGCAAAAAGGCTGCTACACAGACGGGGCTTGCATATGGGTTGTACATGCCCTAACGTTAGTTTAAGGGTCGTCTTTACTCCAAGGTTTCTGGACAGTAATTAGCGGGTTCCAGAAGTACGTACCGCCCCTTTCCAGCTATTGGAAACCGCTGCCACGTTACAATACTGGCTTTCGATCTGAACACGCACGAACTTATCACTCACCGCCGTTAACAAGATGAGATCGCATCCATTCCTTCACATTTTCGGTACGCGGATGCTCAGGTTCGACGCGTTGCTCTTTATGTGCAACGCCATTTTCGTGTTTGCATCCTTGAGACAGACATCCACGTTGCGACCTTATCCCATGATTGAATTACCAGTATGTACTGTACACAGGTGGCTTCTGCGGCAGGTCACGGGCATAGCCCCGGGAGACCAGGACGGACGGCCGATGGCCGACCAGCCGACGACGACCACTCCAGAACAGTACCTACCCGCGCGCAGGGGCGGATCCTCCCTATAGGCAGGGTGGGGCAGCCGCCCCAGCTACCATCAGTAAATCATCTTAATCTTGAGACCACCGGGCTGATGATTGATGAGAAGATGAACGACACTATGTAGTTTTGAGGTTGAGAAAGCGAGAAATAATCGAATTGTTAGGGGATGATGGAACTCTCAGCCCATCAAAAAACAGAGAGATGGCATGCCCGGTGTTTCATTATTCATTTATTGTTCATAACCTGCTCGATAGAATGTGCGTCTGTCCCATTCTTAGGTTGCAGCTAATTACAGTTCGAAAAGAAAAATAACTGTAAACACTGTAGCTGCTGCTGAAACACTGTAGCTGCTGTTGAAGAAATAACTGCGAACACTATAGCTGCTGCTGCTGCCTGCTGCAAAACATCCAAACGAACAGACTAATCGCAAACTGTTTCTGAATTGTGTATCAAGTATAACATCAACCTGCTTTGACTGTACACAAACACATGGGCAAGCTAGTTTACAGAATTAACATCATCCTAAAGCAATTTTTCTATTGGTTAAATCCACGGTTCAATCTTCGCCCCAGCTCAAATTTTGAGCTGGCTCCGCCACTGCCCGCGCGCATGCCGCCCTGCACTGCACATGCATGCCCTTTCCTTTCCTTTCCTCCGACCTGACCTGGACGGACGGCGCTCGCGCGCCCGCCTGGCCGACGGCAGCTGGACCGCTACCTCCCTCGCTCGTGGACCGCACCTCGCCGTCCGAGGCTCCGAAAAGCAAACAGAGGAGCCTGGGCCCCACTGCCCCGCCAATAACTCCGCGGGGTGGGGCCCCACGTCGAGTCCCGGGCCCACCGGCTCCCAAATGACGGCGCAAAAACGCGCGGCCGTCGCCGTCGGAGGCCCGCGCGAGTGAGTGCGGCCGGCGCTGGACCTGCCTGGACTGCTTACCCACCGGGGAACGAGGGGTTACGTTACGTGGTTTATGCTCTATCAGATTCAAAACACCGAAACGCTAAAACGAGGGTCGTGACGGGGACCGGACGAGTCGGATTTCGATCGGTCGCATCGTGTCGCACTCGCTGCCAGCCTGTGCCACTGTCTTGCTTATCCATCAACGTTTTGTACCGATTGGCGATTGCTACCCCGGCTGCTGGAGTCGGTATAACCAATGGCTACGTTTCTCGTCATTTTTAACAACACGATGGCTACGTTTCTGGTGTAAATAAAATAAAAGAGCCCCTCACGACCAGAATAATAAACGGCCAACGTGGATCACACATGAAAGAGAGACCCATGAGTGCGAAAAGGGTGCGTGCAAAAGAATCGTGTATCCACCGAAAAAGAATGATGGGGGGCACGAACATGGTGACACTAGATTCAAATGATTTACTTGTATTTGCGAATCGTATGGTTAATTCTCTTGGGGTGAAACATACAAATGTGAGTTCAAGTCTTCAACTCAAAATTAAAGGGCGATCGGACTTACAGTTAATTAGTCATCTATTCATCGTGCTAGTGGACAATGAAATGCATGTGGTGACTTCGTCAAACTAAAGATCTGGCTCATTTTTCACCACTCAAGAGTTTTAGTCGGTGCAATATACTCCCCAGTGAATTTTATCTTTGGTTTGTCGTAATAAAGGTTGAATTCGTAAGTTGTAAGGGTCGAACTTTGCAGCTTAGATTTTGCACGATGATAGATGACACAACAAAATGTGTTTATATAATTGCAACATTTTATTATGCTACATACACAATTTAATATAGCAATTAACAATACATACGTACAAATGATATCAGAAAACATATAATATAATTATTTTTAGCATAGGTATTTGTGTGCTATATCATCACTTAAATTTTGAGCTTCAAATTCAACTTTCATTTCGAGAAACAAGACAAATATGTTAGTTGACCGAACAACATATGTTAAATAATTAGTACAGCATTTTATTATGACACATACATAGTTTAATATATAGCACTTAACAATACATACATACAAATGATATCAGAAAAAATATAATATAATTATTTTTAGCATAGGTATTTGTGTGCTGTACTATATCATCACTTAAATTTTGAGCTTCAAATTCAACTTTCATTTCGAGAAACAAGATAATTGGCAATGTGGGCTATATTGCACTGATCACTTGAGTTGTTTTAAGAAAGTAGATTGAGCCAAAATCTTGTTTTTAGCATTCAAGCGAACATGTGAATTGTTTGAGATAGTAAAATAATATGATTTGTCGACTATGAGACATTATGATGATATATGCATTGTGTTTTTCGAAAATAAGAATGATAACTCTACTACGAAAGGTGCCTTTGTGACGGAGGGTCATTTTACTATAGTGGTGGGCATCCAAAAACCCACCACTATAATGGCGCAAGGGTCAGACGACTCCTCCTAGCAGTGATGGATAGTGCTTACATCAACGAGGATCTCTGTATTGACAGGGGCTAACATTAGCAATGCCCGCTCTTGGTGTGTTTAACACCAACATCCGGCCCGCCACCGGTACTAGTTATAAAATGGCCCATATTGCAACTCAACCCACAAACCACCACACCAGCTATAAAAGAACATGCCTAACCCTAGCCGAACCAAGTCATTTCCCATTTTATCGTCTCCCTGCCCGCTCTCTCCCTATTGTTTGCCGTTGCCGCCTCCCTCAAGTCTCGTTCTCCTCCCCTCCACAACAATCCCAATCAGATCTCCTCCTCACCAACTTCTCGATGCAGGTGAAGGGGTTCCCGGCACACTCGCACCCTTCGTGGTGGACCTCCGATGGTCGTCGGGCCCCAAGCTGAGGCTACGCCACTGTAGCGAGCAATTCCTCCCGTGGTTGAGCCTACAAAGTTGGCGCGATGTCTGTCCCCTCTAGGACACGATCCGAAGTAGTCGCGAGCCACAATAAGTTCGGATGCGGTTTGAGGCGGGGGGGGGGGGGGGTTCTCATCGGCGGTTGCCTTGTTTTTGGCAAGAAGTGAAGGAGAGAGGTGGGCGTTCTGCCTGAGAGCACGACACGTGAAGAAGGGGGGATGAAAGCACGCCTCGCGCACCTCCAAGCTAGGCTCGTCTCCCGATCCTGCTAATAAGCCCGGGAGGTACACACATCCCATCATTTTCTTCCTAAAGAGGCTGAAACTATGGGTTGCGTGTACCTCCAGGGTTCACTAGAAGGTTCGAAAGACGCGCCAGCCTGGGAAGTGCCCGAGGCGCGTGTTCATCGCCCCCTCTCCCCCTATCTCTGCTTCACTTCATGTCGCACGCTCTTAGACCCTCAGGCAGAACACCCACCTCTCTCCTTCACTTCTTGCCAAATCAAGGCATCACATGACGAGCCTCGCGCGCCCCTCAAACCGCATGTGAAGTTAACATGGTCTCTACTGCTTCGTGCCGTTCCGTGAAGGGGACAATCGATGCGTCGACGTCGTAGCCTTGATCGAAAAATGAGCTATTCGATGTGCTAGCACAACCTCAGGCTGCGACGGTTGAGACTGCCCACCACTACGGGCCTTTTTAGCATGCCACTAAAGGGCGCCATTGTAGTAGTATATAAGATATCAATTGTATCAATTTCTATATGCCCCCACAATTACTAACATATGCATTATTAACTGTGGGTTGAAATATAATGATGAGGCATCTATACGAATAATGGCGGTTGGGCCAGGGTCAGGCGGGGGCGAGGACGACGACGGCAGGGCGAGAGGCGGCGATAGGTGGTGGCGGAGGGCAGTTCTCTCGGCGAGCTAGGGCCTCGCCAGAGCTCCGGGCACACGGAGCTCGGCGAAGCCCTAGCCCGTCGAGGCAGGGGCGGCGGTACGTGGGGCGTCGGTGGGGGCGAGGCCCCCACCGAAGAAGACTTCTGGAGGTTGAAGAGGCGCTCGTCTGTCCGATCTGTTGATCCGATGGCTGGAAATTCGGGTACGGGGATCGGCTGGAATGCCCGGGCATCGTATAGACATGTCCTTTTGCCAAACATAAGATGGATACGTCGCTGTTGCAAAGAAAAGCGTCCAATTAATTAATGGCCAGAACAATAAACATTATTATCATCATTTATCTACCCTAACTAGGATCACACATGAAAGAGTGATAAGTGCAAAATCGGATTCGTCCAAAAAAGAAAGTGTATTCGCGAAATAAAGAATGGTGGTGAAACGATCATATATATAGCAGTGACATTAACAAAACCTAATGAGCCGCGCGTTTGTCCGGCCGCTCTTATCCTCGGATGTCAATGGTATCGCTGTCGATAGGCACCAGCAACTAGCAACCGACGCATTATTAATTCCGGGTCAAATGGAACGGTGAAGCATCTGCACTGAACTCTGCGAGCAAGTGGTGGGGCCGGCCAGTTAGTTGAGCAGAATTGTTGTTTATGCGTCTGAAACACGGACGTGAAACTTCTGCACTAAACTTAGCACCAGTTGCACGAATAAAGTAGCTTATCTCTCCAGCCATTCGTCCATGTGATCGATCAGTCGATCAATAAATCAATAAAAGAAAAGAACCCTATCTCGTCCCGGCGGCGGGGCCACCGCCGCCCTGTCCGCACGCACGCACGACCCGGCTGGCCGCCCGGCGACAGCGACGACGAGACGAACCCCCGAGTGGTTGGGCTATTGCTGGAGTTGGCCAATCCGGGCGTAACCGCACGTAAAGGCGCGCGGGTATGTTTCCTTCTCCGTCGCAACGTCGATCGTCGGAGTTGTTGCGATCGGCGGACGGACGGGCTGGTCGGTGGCGTGCCCGGATAGTTTGTGTTTTTGCCTCCTTTGCCGTTCGGCGTACGACGGTTGAGTCGTCGGCTCGCTTATCTGGTGAGGCCCGTGACAGGTCAGGCGGTCGGCAGAAGCTTCGCACGCCGCTTTCAGCCGAGGCGGGGATCGCGATTCGCGATCGCAGCCAAATCGCGCGTCAGCTCTCACGTCGATTCCCGCGCGTGGGCTATGACGCGGCAGGGCACGAGGCTGAAAAGGATAGCTGCGGCTTGAGCCCCATGGCGCGGCAGGCCGACGAGCGGCTCGCGTCTGGGGTGGGCGTGCTATTTGGGTTGGTGGTAGGCCATGTAGGGGCTCCCTATGCATAGAGCGCGCTATCGGTAGCCAACTAATAGCGCGGCCCATCACGGCCTGCTAACGCGTAGTACAGGCAGGCACGGCCTGTCTTAGCTTGAGTCTAGACTTTTTCTGCGCGCAGGACACGCAAGTCGGGGAAGCAGCGACTTTTTCTGAGCGGACGGCATGGCTTGTGTTTTTTTTTTTTTTTTTTTTGCCAGGGAGCATGGCTTGTGTTTGATGTGCCTTAGTTGACTTGAGCAGAACACATGAGCACACAAAAGCATGGAACACCAATATATATGGGATCTTGGGGAGCAGCAAATTGAAAACGCGATGCAATATGAGCAGGTATTGAGCCGCACATTAGCAGTACGGATAACTGCTGGAATAATTGGTTTCTTTTTTTTGGAACAATCGATTTTTTTTTGGAAACATTTGATTTCTCTTCTCGAAACATTTGTTTAAAAAGACTAGAACAATTAGTTGTAACTGCTGGAACAATTGGTTCATCTTCTCGAAACATTTGGTTAAGAAAGCTGGAATAATTGATTGTAACTTGTAACTGCTGGAATAATTGGTTCATTTTCTCGGAACATTTGGTTAAGAAGGCTAGAACAATTGGTTGTAACTGTTACACCAATCGAATTCTCTTCTCGGAACATTTAGTTAAGAAGGCTAAAACAATTAATTGCTACTTCCTCCGTCCCCGAATTGCTGTCGTTGTAGCCACCGGCACGACTACCAAGGAGTTTGCAAATGACTCTTTTGCCCTCGTACGACACTGGGCTGGGAGTCTGGAACGCGTCCGCGTGCGTCCAAGCGAGTGCCATCACCGCGGAGAGAAAAGAGAAAAAAATAATGCCATGAAAAGAAGCTTCGAGTCCACCTCGCCAAGCCTGTGCCAGCTAGGGAAGAGCCGCGGATGTCCGACGGACGCGGCGGCGACTGGAGATTTGCGGGACGGATGAGGATGCCCAGCCCCGGGGACCTGACGACGGAGACGACCTCCACCCGGTCGCCGTCGCCGGCCTCGTCGGGCAGGCGTAGTCTCCTGATGAGCCTGTCTACGGCGGCGACCAGCGCCTCGCTGTCCGGCGACAGATGCTGCTCGTCATGGCGGTCGACGACGACCGGCGCCGTTGGAACGTTTGGCAGCGGCGACCTGAGCTTTATGAGCGGACGAGGATGCCGTCGGCGTGCATCGCGGGGCGGGCGCATGCACAAGGCCGGCAGCGCTCCTCCACCACGCGAGCTGCTCTGCTGGGAGCCAGGATGCAGTGGACAGGGCCTCCGCAGGGGCACTCTGCTGCTCGCAGGGGCCGCCGCGCTTTGCCGCTTTGCTCGCATGTCGCCGGCCGGTGGAGGAGAGATTGAGTTTTGTTTGCTTCTTTCGTTTCTTTTTTTATTCAGAGAAGGACGTTCTGGACTTCTGGTTGCTTCTTTCGTTTTTTTTTTATTCAGAGGAGAGGGACCAATGTGACAGGACGCGTGTACGGCCAGGCTAACGCGACAACTAATTGTGGGAAAAACGAACGGGGCTAGAACGACAACCTTTCGAGGATGGAGGTAGTAGAACAATGTTGAAAACAATAAAAGAAAAATGTTAAAACAAATAATTTAAAAAATAATTTTCAAAAATAATAATTTTCAAAAATTCAAAAGTATATCCATGTGGGATCTTGTTTTGTTGCATTAATTGTAAGGATCATCACGGTTTAAACGGATTCGAAAACGGAGTAACTATTAAAGAGAAAAATCCATTTGAAGTTTGAAATCCATACACATCAGGTCCGTCCACTGCTCCGTCGACACGTGGCACATCCCATCAACCCGCAGGCGCGCCCGCGGACCTTTGCTCCACCTCATGCACGTTGTCGTTCGTCACCGTTCGATTCCAGTATAGCACTAATCTCAAAGCGCGCTACCTGGAAGCTCTAGGTAGCGCGCGCTATTTATAGGGAATGCGGGTCATGTATGCGAAGTAGGCCAGGCCGTAATGGGCCGTAGTGGACCACATAACGCCATCAGGATTCAGTTATAAAGCTTACTGGATCGAGCCGAATTGCAGGATTACTGCGGGGCTTACATCTAATTCTTATGTCTCCAGCACACTTATCGACTAAGAGCCCACGAGGCCGCGACCAGATGTTGCGGCCAATTTCTTCGAATTCGAAAGAAAACAAAATGTTAGAACCAAAACCCTCTAGAGCGAGGATAAATCACAATGAAATTAATTCGAGCTGCAGGCTTCGAGCTTGCAGCAGGGAGCAAACACACAAGGCAGATCGCAGAGACATGGCCCTGGACGCTACCTGGTCACACAACAAGTCAAAACCCATGCCAAGAGTCCAAGACTGCAGATGGTCCAACCTGTTCTTGTCAGCTCGTGGGCTCGTGGCCACCCATCCCTAAATGCTTGTCCCTCTCCTTGAATCACCGGATGCGATTCAGTCGCCGCAATGCAACAAAAAGGGGCAGATAATTTTGCAGATCCGACCTCGTGTATCTTACAAATCCTGCCTTCTGCTGTTGTGTTCTTGCCTTGCACTGCTAACAAGAAAGGTGCAGGCAGACGCGAGGTCGCAGCCCTGAAACTGAACAGCAGACCTACCTCGATGCATCTGCAAAAGAAACATCTTTGGACCGGCAACTTTAAATAAGTTTGAAGTTCTTCATCAGTGGCCCTATCAGTATCAGGCTTCGCACCCGGATTTTGAACGTACAAGAACCTGGGCAATCTGAAGATGGTAGCATCTAGCATTGTCAGCTTGTTCGGCTGGCTGCATTGCAGCAGCTACAGTGTTTATAATTATTTATTCAGCAGCCGCTACAGTATAACAGCTGCGATTCAGCCTGCCGAACAGGCCGAACCAACAAGGGACAACTGCTAGCAGAAACAGCAAGCAGGCAACAAATTGAAATGGACAGAGCGCCAAAAGGCTTGTTTAGTCATGGTATATTTTTCCCAGTTCCAACAGCCTTTCGTTTAAAACTTCTGAGAAGATAAATATTCACAAAGCTACATGGGGGCAACAAAAGGAAAATGCAGCTGTGACCACCCCCCCCCCCCCCCCCCCCCCCCCCAAAAAAAAAGGAAAAGGGAAAAGAGAGAGAGAGAGAAGAAGACCCAAAGTCATGTTATATATAGGAAAAATGGCCACAATATGACTTGTTTATGATCTTATTCTCTTGGAAACAGGCTGATACATTGAGTGTTCCCCTGGGGATTACAATGATAATCCAGGCCCTTTGTTGCTAGTAAAAGCTAAGACTGCTACTATGAACATGCTAATTTTCCTTTTTATCTCAGAAAAGAATACACATTGTCAAAACTAATACCAGGTCGATAGTGTTGTACATGAGAAGATTCTGGTTTTCTATCTTTTCTACTCCCAAAAGTTCACCGCTCTGCTTATTCACATCCTAAACTCTTCCCATGGGAGAAAAAGGTGGATCAACAACAATAGGTGGTGGTGTTTTTTCTTTCCTCCTCTTCGGTTTTTTCTTCTCTTTCGGTGTGACTGAATCAATTAACTGCCTTACTTCCTCCTTGAGGAGCATCTTCAACGAGCTAGAGTATAGCTTGTTCTTGAACTTCTCGATACCAATGTCTGATGAAGCTTCAGAGCAGTGAAGCAAAGAGATGCATATGGAAAAGGCCTGCAATGCTGATAAACGAGCATGGAAATCCACCGAGAAATGTCCATTCCCATCTGCCTTCATCGAAAGTGCAGGGAGAACTTCTTTGTTACTCTGTTCCAACATTAATATCAAATTAAACAAGGAACATATTAGAATGTATTCTTAAATAATGTCTATGCAAAATAAACTTGGTAACTGGCTGGCTGCAAAGCATTTTAGGGGAAGATATTTGTATCTACAAGTAGCCCCCTTGTTATGTAAATGTAAATTGCCTCCACCATCTATTTGTGAAAATTGTGAATATTTGGACAAAAAACTCACTTTACTCGTATATAATAATACTTGCACTACCTACTGCAAACAAGTTCAAATAACAGAAGGTAATTTGCGTGATAAAAGAAAACTATCAGGTGTACCTGAACAAATAGCTCCATAGGATGTTTGCTTTCATTCATCACAGAATCAGCCCAGTAACTATCATATTTATTGTCAAGGACAACGACTGGGCAAGACATATCCCATCCGCCACAATCACAGGCTCCACCAGACTTCAAACGGTCAAGTAATGGTGATGGGCTGGCTTCATCATCCCTTGGTAAACCATGTGCCCCACCAGCTGTAACCGCTTTGATCGTACCAGGTGACAAGCCCGCTTTCAATTCTTTAGACTTCGTTTTATGGAATGGCACCTGGATTACAATGGCAGCAACCTCCAAATGAGGATGAAGATCTTCTCGGGACCAAAGGCAAGATGTTGATACATCTGTGTTATTCCTTGCTGTATTTTGTCGCTGCATCAGACTATTTCTCTGCAAGTTATCCCCAGAATTTGAATTATTGATGACATTGCTGAAAGATGGTTGAATGGCATCCACGCATTGAACTCTCTCAACGGCAGAACTCCGCCTCGCATGAGCAATGTCATACAAAACAAACTCACTGATGGCTGAGTTGTTTAAAGTACCATCTTCTGCAACATTAGAGTACAAATAGGAAGAAACGTGCATCTGGCCTACAATTGGAGGTAGACACCCACGCCTATTATCCTTGGAGCTCCTTCCCACGGTGCTTGCTCGCTTGCCGATGCTATGAAAAGTGTAAATCCAGTTCAGTTCATCCCCAACTTTCCAAGTATTAGCATAAATTGATTCTTCTGGACCCTTGGTACAAAACTCAAAGCCAAAAGCACCATTACTGGGATCCAATTTAATAACAGCATGGAGATGAGTTGGCGATGAGGTAACCGTCAAATTCTGGGCTTCCCCACTTGTCTGGCAATCAGGTGCGTGGCTTTGCTCAGTCCTTGAAATGTCACTTAACAAGGATTTGCGTAATACTCGAGTTATTCCTCCAAATGGCGTGGTACTAGATTTTGCATCTTCCACTTCCATCAAAGAAGGGTTCCTTTGAGATTTTGACTTCATGATAGGATCAAGAATTTTCTTGAATGGACTCGATCGAGCCTTTTTATTGCCGTCAACACCACGAACACATTCTGATGGACATGCGGATGTAGCATCAAAAACACCAACCTTTGTTGAAAAGGATTTTGGCAAGTTGCATATATCTCTTTCATCAGGATGAGAACCAACTGAACTTTGGCAATTTGATTTTGCAACTTTGCTACAGCTTCTTTCAAGTAAGTGAGGGGCTGCATTTGTGCATGCACCTTCAGTGGTGTCTTCCTCAAGTGATATCTCAAGGAAACTGTCTATTTCAATACCATTCAACAAATTGCAGTCCCTGCGTGGCCTCTCAAGCACCAAGCCATCCTCAGGAATTTCACGGAGAGAAATGTTCGGAAGCTCCCTGGAAGCTTGACGATTTGTATGACTTTTTCCCACATAAGGCCTTGTTTCGCATGAATGACTCTGCTGCGACAAGAGACCACCTCCACTTGTGCTAGGCTGTGATGAAGAATTAACAATCTCAAAGGACAAAAATGTGTCTCCACTGTGTGAAGAATTTATTTTCCTCCTCCCGTCTTGGAGATTCCTTAGTCTGCTAACCTCACTTGAGCTCTGATACATAGAGCCACGCCTGTGCATGATGTTATGTTCTGGGTTTCCGTCTCGATATCTTGAAGGCAAACTGTTGCAGTGAAAATTTGGGATCCTGTTGAAGCATGGTTCTCCGGATTTTCCATCTGGACGCTTCAACTGACTAAATCTTCTCAGTTGTGTTTCTCTGCTGGCATTATCAGTATCCCCATTAATCAATTTCGGTCCCAATCTAGAACGGCTACCCATCAAGGAAACCTGCAAACCAATCTATAGTTAGCTATTCAATACATATGCTATACATTCGAAGTGACAAATAGTAATCAGTCATAGGATGCTGCACTGGAACATCAAAGGTCGGACTTCAAGATCCGCAGTATGCCACTGGAAGATAGAAATGTGCAGAGAAAAGAGGAATACATTATGAATCTTTCTACATTACCACAATAAAAGCATAAACACAGTATGTTAGCTTCCCCCCCTTAAAATAGTTTCATGCATTCACCTAAGCCCGCCTTTCATGATTGAATCTCAGAAAAAAAAAAATATCACCATTTCTCACATACTGATACAATCCCACAACCAAACCGGCGAGCGCTCCTCCACAGGCTTCCAGTATTCTCACATCCGCATCCAATCTCCACACACCACCAATAAAAACCCAACATTTTTTGAACAAAAGCATTGTTTTCAGCTAGATAATCTTGCCCGCCCTCCCCAAAACTCAACATTGCCCAAATCCTCACCCAATCACCATACACATTACGATAGCAAAGTAGCAACAACACCAGTTCGAATCAACAAAAGACCAGTCCCTGAAGTGAGTCAACGAATGGCATTACCTGGAATCGCCAAGAACCAGATCAGCGCAGCAGTACAGATAGATTCCTCACGCCTCTCCCTCCCGCGTGCGCGCAAAACAAAAAGGCATCAGTTTGGGTTGGCGCCTTGGGGCCTGGGTAGGGCGAGTGGGTGGGTGCGCTCGCTGACCTACTCCCGTTCTTGGCGGCTGATGAAATGAAATAGCTAGTCTGAAGTCTGAAATCTCTTTGTGCCTCTACAAAGGTGCAAATGTGAAACAGCATGAGGTGAGGGACTGGAGTGTAACATTTCCTGGAAGTACTGTGCCCCGTCCAGTTTGTTTTAGTTTAGTTTAGGGCGCGTTCGGTGGCACTATTTAGAGCCTCTAAAATTTAACTCTAAAGAGAATCTTATTATTTAGGAGTATTAAATAAAGTCTAATGACAAAACTTTTTTATAGATGGGTACATCTTTACGAGACGAATCTAATGAGCCTAATTAATCTATGTTTTGATACAGTAATGCTACAGTAAATATCGTCTAATCACGGTTTAACTATCCTCGTTAAATTCGTCTCGTGATTTAGAGAGGGGTTCTGCAGTTAGTTTTGTAATTAAAGTTTATTTAAAATAAAATTTTTTTTGTTTAAACTCCTCTAAATTTTAGCCTCTGAAACGCCGAACGCGCCTAGGTGCTTTGGAACAACACTTTCGCGTATCTCGAGCTCGAGGTAGCTCCTCCTCCGACTTCTAATTAAGTTCTCTAATACAGTACTAGTAATTGTTTAATCACCAGGGAGACAAGTGTATGGGCTGTTTGTGGGAATGTGTCTTTGTTGGAGGAGATGCCATCGGTTCAGAGTTGGGTTCCCAAAAATTAGGAAAAAGAAAAAACTGAAGAAAACTGACGCCTCTAGACTGTACCCTGTCCACAAGCGCCTGCCAAGTTCAGGCACTCATCATTCTCATGTCACTGCGCTGCATGGGCCGTTTGCTCGCTTCAGGTTCAGTCATTCAGAGATTGCGGTGCTGGACACGAGGCATTTGCTTGCAATCCAAGTGTTCGTCTTGCTGCTTTTCAGCAGCTACTTTGCAGCAGCTACAGTGTTCGCAGTTATTTCTTCAGCAGCAGCTATAGTGTTCGCAGTTATTTTTCTACAGCCGCAGCCGCAGCTGCAGCGACGAACAGGCTGCAAACCGATGTGATTGCCAGTCATTCAGTAGAACCAACGAACAGATTATTTGGGGCTGTGTGATGATCTGATGGAGGAAATCCAGGCGACCGAGCCTGTGGAGTACTTCCTTTTTCATAAAAACGCACAGGCACGGCGCAATGCATCGGAGTCTCGGAAGAATGGGTGTTTCCGCCGCTACTGAGTACTGACATGCATGGCGCACGTGAGACTGAAATGGAGGGTGGTGAGCGGAGACAGCCATGCTTGGGTACTATGGGCTCCACTTGGCAGGTAATGATCATTTTATTTTTGTTGTCCATCTCCCTATCTGCAGCTCTGATCCTTTTGTTTGTGTCCTGTGCTCGGTCCATCGTCTCTGCATTATGTCCGGATCCGATGGTAGCATTCGGGTAACACCTAATATCAGAGTTTTGCACACGTCCTTCTCCTACCTGCAACTACAAACTCTGTGTCATTTAAATGCGAGCAACGCATTTGTTTGTCCTTCTGAAAGCGTCACCACGGGAGATGACGCAAAAGCTCTTCTCCTTGCAAAAACACAAACCGACCAAGCGAGCAGGGCACCATGGGTGCATGCCGGCACGTGGAGATCGCTTTTGTCGTCAAGATTCATGGCCTGATCCAAAATCAGAAGTTCAGCTTGTCTCCTCCGTCAATCCACGTTGTTGGTCCTAAGATGCCCGCTGCCCTTTTCTTGTCTTTAGTAAAGCCGGCTTTGTGCCAATTGACTAATGAACTAATTGTTCAGCTCCCAATGCGTGTAGTCACTGCAAGATGGATGAAGGTTCTCTTCTCGTTTTCTTTTTCAGAAAAAAGATGGATGCATATTCTCTCGATCAGTTTTGCTGGCACAGTTCGCAACTAACTGCTATGGCCGCCTGAATTTGTAAGCTCGAGCCCACATACGCACTCGATCTGAAATGATGCATTAGCCGACCTTTGCAAAGCATCAAAGCCCACCAGGCCACCACTATAGTGTCACGAACACGACATGGCCCAATCTTATCTAGTGTGACCAGGCCTGAACTTCTCGCCGTCAGTAACTGGCTCTTTCTTCTCTTCAGTTCGGCACTCAGCCGCGTGGCAAGCGTGGTCAGTTCTTGATCTCATTTGAATCATTACTAAGGATACACTCTTCGGCAGTGGCGGATCCAGACAAAAATTGTAGGAGGGGCTGAACTCATATGCTACCTTCTACTGCTTCAACCTCCATACCCCCTACGACACTCAACCGCGTAGCAAGCATGGTCAGCTCTTGATCTCATTTGAATCATTGCTTAGGATACCTTCTACGGCAGTGGCACGGAAATTATAGGAGGGGCTGAACTTATATGCTACTATACCAACATACACTTAACATAAGCTTAAAATTTAAAATTTTAAGGTAATTTTACACATAAAAATAAAGAATTCCACTAAAGCCAAACAAAGTTAATTTGAGTTTCTGAGATTTTCAAATCTAAAAACATGATCATGTGTGTGATTTGACTTTTCCTTTTATTCGTATTTCCTGTGAGTCTTTAATCAAATTTGAATTCAGGTTCGTGTTTGAATTAAATAAGAAACCAAAAAGAAAAGAAAAAGAAAACCTCATCTCTCTCTCTCTTTCTGCACGCACTGAAGGCCAACTTTTATCCAAAAGGTAGCCCAGCCCGTAGCTTCTTCCTTTTCTCCAGAAAATAAAAGGATGCACTCCTTCTCCACAATGTCCTGCAGCACCCCTAGGCCCAGCCTATCCCACCACGAACAGTTTCGTCCCTCCCAGAGCAAGCCAAAAAAAAGAAAAAAAACTGCTCGACTCGAACAACCACATTGGCAAGCTCTCTCCCAATGGATCCAGAAATGTTTTAATAACTGATTATCCGCTGTAACCAAAGCATTTGTGCCTCCCCATCAGAAGCAATCAGTGAAAGCACTCCAATATTAGCAAGTTGAATGGCTAAATATGTATCAATTTACTAACCATCTGCGCTGGTGTCAGATGTGTGTGTGTGTGTGGGGGTGGGGGTGGGGGGGGGGGGGGGGGGGGGGGGGGGGGGCGCTCGAGTCCCCCCTCTGCCCGCAGAGCATGTAAAACCGAGTCTTCAAAAGGACATTTGACGCCTGACTTGTAAATTAGGGACTCCGATTTTTTACTCCCACCCCAGCAGTGCCCTTTGTATCTTACCCTCCATTTTCGTTTGTCGTTGGCTTATCATCTCCCTTCTTCCTCCTCTCTCTCTCCATGATTGGTTGCGCGACAGGCAAGGACGACGGCGGGGGGGGGGGGGGGGGGGGGGGGTGGGTGCAGCAATAGTAGCTAGCAGGCGAGCTCGACGGGCGAGGGCGGCGAGCGGCTGCGTCACGCGGGGCCTGGGCAGGTCGGCACAGGCGCGGTGGGCGAGGGCCACGCGCGACAACGTCACGCGAGGTTGGGGAAGGCGGCGTCGGCCCCCGGCCTCGCGCGGCACAGGCAAGGGCCAGCTCGGGGCTAGAGACGCTTGGGCGAGGTCGGCGTGGCATCGCGGCTGACCAGCTGTGGCGTGCGGCCATGGCAGCGAGCCAAGGTGGCGTGGGGCGAGGAGCAGCGAGGGGTCGCACGGAGGCGGCGGGCCCAACGATGAGTAGGGCGTCGACGCTGTCGAGCCACACCCTCTCTCCATGCCCCAACCGTTGCCTCGCTGTGCTGGCCTCCATGGTCGCGCGAGAGCCTTTTCGTCGTCGTTGGCCTCCATGGCCAGGCTTGAAGTGAGGGGAGCGGTACATGGCGCTGAGGTGCGGCGGGGGAGGGCACGACCGCGACGGCCATGGTGGGAGCGCGTGCCAGCGGCGTAGGAGCGTGTGGCGAGACGGCAACGCTGACGCGGAAGAGGGAGGCAGTGCGCGGGTAGAGGGAGAGTGCGTGTGGGAGGGAGGAAAGGACGTGGGGCCCATGACAACTGCGTTTGGAGGGTCTGGAGCATGGGCATGAAAACAAAGAGGGGGAGGGGCTGATTTAGAGGCCTGAACAAATAGTCCTCTTTGGAGGCTTTTAAATATGAGATAGGATCCCTGTTTAGGAGCCGCGTTGAAGATCTTTTAGCCACCACGTGTTGATCAATAGATGGGAACAACACAAACATCTACGTTCAATTATACTGTTAGCACCTAATATAACCAGCAGTTAATCCATACACATTATAATATCTTGCTGCAAAAGTGTTATCATATTGTATTTGATCTATACCATCAAGGTTAATATACCAAATGAAGAGGGTTCCTTCGGTGTAGAGGTCGTAGTACTCGTGGTGTTCTATTACCTAATTACCAGTCAAGTTGTTCAGCTAAGGTTTGGGATTAGTATGCTTCAGAACTTTGGATGGCAGTGTGTAAGATACTGCAAGCTAAGTTTCTATGATAAACAGACACTGTCGATCATTTCCATGATAATCCACAAGAGGATAGTGATAAACTATTCTAGGCGAATTTGAAGCATAACTATGTTGATGGAGATTGGTCTCCCGAAGTTATTCGTTTCCTAATCGCCAAATTTTTCATTAACGTAGAGACTGCATTTTGAAAGGTTGATAATCTATAATGAAAACAATTAAGTGAACAAATACCATCCGTAATTTAGAGCAGCTATTCGATGAAGTGTACGCACATATCTTCGATAGAAAGAGGAGATATAAGCGAGACTTATTGTTAGTTGACCAATTAGTCCAGCTTTCAAACAAACACTTGAATAATAGCAGTAGTTGACTAACAGTTAGCCAAGTAATTTTTAGATAAGGACTAATTGTTAATTAGAAGCACTGCTACAACTGATGAGGCAGCACCACATTAGTTCAATATTTGTGGGCCTTTGCTTAATTCACGGAGGGGACTGCATATTTCAAGCCACGTGAGACTCACTGCGTGTGAATTGCGTAACTTTTTTTTTTTTGTAACTCTAGCATTACTTGTTAATTTGGTACTCCCTACATACATGACCAATCGTCTTATTCAAAATATTTATAAAAATGTTATTTATTTTATTATGACTTGTTTTATCATTAGATATACTTTATACTATTTATTTTTCTATTTTCATAAATTTTTGAAATAAAATAGAGTGAAATGCACCCGGGGTAGATAAACTATTTAGGGATGGTCTTCTAGGTACATAAACTCCTAAAGTGATCATCTAAGTCCACAAACTATTTTAGAATGGTCATCTAGGTACATAAACTCCTAAGTGATCATTTAGGTCCACAAAATAATTATGTTTGTAGCTGCCCAGATCCAAAGCTCTTCGTGCGTGCTGCCGGCTGTTAAATCATAAATTATCGCCAACCTGTGTTGATGTGAACTAGGGATCCCGATCTTTCAAAAGATTCTGATAAACAACGATTTGGCAGAGAATTGACACAAATCGATCTGGCTTTTGAACAACACATTCCGAACCCCGCAATCGCAGCACCACGTCTCCTCTGGTTATCAACCGGCAATGCACGATCGACCTCACTGAGAAGGCTAATCCTTGCCTGCGAATTGAAGAACACAAGCAAGAACAAGAAAGAATGCAACCAAATTGCAGATATATGATTATGGTGGCCAAATTATGGGCTTTGCAACCAAAGGCTTTGTATGGGCTTTGCAACCAAAGGCCAAATTATGGTGGCGCAGCACCGAGACAGATTCTGGACGTCAACTTGTTTCGACGATTCCCGATGACTTCAGATGAATTTTGACATGAGAACGTCCAAAACCGAGCCCGTATGCGATATGGACGACCATTTTAGTGCAGACTGCTCCTGAACTCCGAAACGGACTCGAAGTCGACTTGGATTGGGCCTCCGACTTGACTTGTACGCCCTTGCTGGCCCTCCAAGCCTCCAAGCACATCTCTAGCTACCTCATCATCATCTCCATGGTTCCTAACAATAATTAAATTATTAGATAGCATTTTATTCTCAAAAACATGTAAAGAAGACATTATTTGGAACGAGCTCACCCGTAAATTCAATCGTCGCGCATGAGCTCTAGTGATTGGATTTTGCATATACAGCGGATGAGTGTTGGTTGTATCTGATGGAGTGATGTCCTCATCATGTGTGCTTGCGGAATTAGCGGAAATTAATTGATACGTATCAGTACCGCCAACAGCGGGTCCAAAGCCTTTCAAGAGGTGAGGCGACGATATGTGAGGAATATCGTAGCGACCAACTGCGCGACTGTCAACTTCACTCGGCAGTAGGATCGAATGAGGGCTCATCTGCTCTTCACCTCTTTTGCCAGGTCGTTGCCTTCCGATCACCGCCTCACCTCCCGATTGTTGGGGAAGGTCTTCTTTCTGTAATTTTCCACCGCGAGGATTTTCCTCACGCGCATAGCATGTGCCCCTCCATCCACGTTGGCATGTCCACGTAAAAATTTTTCGCGCACGAGGGATTAGGCCCTGGGTAGTTATAACATAATTAATTTGTGGACTTTTTTTTTGAAAGACCATTAGTTTGTAGATTTAAATGGTCACTTTAGGAGTTTATATATCTAGATGACCATTCCTAAATAGTTTATGTGTCTAGATTCACTTTAAGAGTTTATGTACCTAAATGACCATCCCTAAATAGTTCATGTAACATCGGTTGTGTTGGGTTTTAGCCTAAGCGAAACTCCCAAACACCGGGTTAGCGTCAAGACGCTTGGCGTGACAAGCATAAAATGAACTATTTCATTTCAACAGCATGTCGTCTCTTACGAGCTTACAATCCGCCCCCTTGCACAGGGGAGGTGAGGGGGTATTTATACCCAGATCAGGGTTACATGACATGGTCTAAACTACCCCTAATCTGGGTTCACCGATCCTGGAATATTCTGTACATTATTGTCCGAAGGGCATTATGGTCTTTACACGTTTGCCCCCCTCGGTGACATTCAAACCCTAATGTAATGATGACGTCACGCTTCGCCGATGATGGCCCACCGATGTAGGCTTCGAGTGATGACGCTCGCCGCGCCCCCAATGATCCCGAAGCCCTTCTTCACGGTGGATTTGGCCCCTGGCTTCGCCTCCCGAACCCGAAGCCTTCCTTCTGACAGCGTGCTCCTTCAACGCGACGGGCTTCGCTCTGGGTGGCCGGCTCGATTCGTGCAGGGACGACAAACTCACCAAACCACAAACAAAGTGTGTCAGTCAATAACCCGAAGACCCCTTCGGGTTTCAATAATCTGGGCTCCTCCGGGTTTGGCTAATTTCCTGCCGATCCACAACCAGCCCCTCGTGGGCGAGGTTCAACTCCGATGAGCCGAAACCCCGAAGAGAAAGAAGATGGCGAGAGCCAAACCCGGAAAAAGCGTCCAATGCTCGTTGGAGTTGAGTCCGGTGACACTGAGCGAAGGTTCGTGTGATTTCCCGAAGACTTCTTCTGATTGTTTTCTTTTTTACCCTTTTTTAAATTGTTTTTTACCTATTTTTGTGGAAAACGAGGGCGCAATAACTGCTCTGCTTTTCACCCCCCTATATAAGGAGGGGAGGGGGCGGGTCATTTGCACGCTCTCGCTCTCGTTTCTGCTTCATCTTCGGGTTTTCACGTTTGATTTGGTTGTGGGCTTGCGCTGGTGCGATTGTTCGCTGTTGGGGATTGGCAGGAAGATAGCCAAACCCGGAGAAGCCCTAATTGGCGAAGCCCGAAGGGATCCTTGGGGAATCAACTGACAGGCTTCGTTTGTGGTTTGGTGAGTTTGTTGTCCCTGCAGGAATCAAGCCGGCCACCCAGAGCGAAGCTTGTCGCGTTGAAGGAAAGCGCTATCCAAAAAGAGGCTCCGGGTTCGGGAGGCGGAGCCACGGGCCAAGTTCGCTACGAAGGAGTGCTTCGGGATCATCGAGGGCGTGGCGAGCGTCGTCACCCGAAGCGTGCGCTGGTGGGCCATCGCCAGCGAAGCATGACGTCATCATCACATTAGGGTTTGAAGGCCACCGAGGGGGCAAAGGTGTAAAGACCATAATGCCCTTCGGACGATATTGTACAGAATATTCCAGGATCGGTATACCCAGATCAGGGGTAGTTTAGACCATCTCATGTAACCCTGATCTGGGTATAAATACGCCCACACCTCCCCTGTGCAGGGGGGACGGTTTTTGTAAGCTCGCAAGAGCAGACATGCTGTTGGAATGAAACACATCGTGCCATACTTGTTACGCGAAGCATCTCGACGCTAACCCGGTGTTTGGGGAGTTTACCTAGGTAAAAACCCAACATTTGGCGCCCACTGTGGTTTTAGCACGAAGAGAAAGCTCGCATGGCACCCAAGAGAGCAAAGACGGCGCCCGGGGCTTCGGGAGTGGACCCAGTGCCACCGGGTCCTTCCACAAGATCCCAGGCGTCAAGAGCTCCGCAAGGGGATCCCGAAGCGCCAGCATCACCGCTTGGGGACCCCGCTTTGCGGATCACAGGTTCTCGAACAGCAAATGAGAACCCGGAGCGAGCAATCGTATCCACAGGGCAAGACAACACCGCCCAAGGAAACAATGTGAATCGACAGGCGGAACCAACAGAAGAAGACCTCCTGAACCCGCACGACACAGAAACTGATTCAGACGAAGACCAAGTTCAAGCTGACAGAACTAGAAGAGTAGCATTTGATATCCCGGAGACCAGTGATGCTCAAGCACAAAGAGCGCAAAACACAGCAGAAGAAGAAGAGCTTCGTGACCTGCTAAGGCTCGAAAGACAACTGAAAAGACTTAGAGAAATCAGAAGTGCGGGCAACGAAGAGGCGAACAGGCACTCAACAACGAGGATCCAGTCCAGAATTGAAGAAACCAGAGCAGCCATACTACAGCTAGAAAATGAGTTGAATTAGGAAGAACAATAACAACTGCAAAACCGGCACCTTGACCCTCCAACCGGGTCAACAAGCCGAAGGACCACTGGAATCATCAGCAAGTTTCACAAAAACTCTCCATTATCCGAAGGCATACAACTCACGCCTTGGCCATCAACTTACAAGCCAATTCCGCTGCCAAGATACAACGGTCGCTCCGACCCAAGACAATTCCTCATGAGCTATGAAGCCGCAATCTCATCGGCCGGGGGAAATGATGTGGTGCTAGCCAAGAAATTCGTAACCGCAGTCGAAGGACCAGCGCTGGACTGGTATTCAACACTTCGTCCAGGAACGATCTATTCCTGGGAAAATCTAAGGGACAAACTGATGCAAAACTTCCAAGGCTTCCTCAGAAAAACGGTAACGGCACTAGACCTAAGAACCTGCGTCCAAGATGACAAGGAGCCGCTGCAAGACTATTTCCGAAGATTTGTGGAAATGAGATCTCAAGCTCCAGATGTCGAAGACAGCTCAGCTATAGAAGCGGCGATATTGGGGCTCCGAGCAGGCCCATGCGCAACACACCTATCAATGAATTATCCAACTACAATCGAAGAGTTATACTCAGAATTGGCAAAATATTGCAGAGCGGACAACGATTACAGAAGAAGGATAGCAGCCCAAAATAACCAAAAACAGGCAAGCAGAAATACGAACAAGAACCAGCAAGAGTGGAACAACTCAAGAAGACGAAGCACAGAAGACAACCAGCCCCAATACATAAATCGAATAGACAATACCCAACGACCCGAAGTGGCGCACGAAAGCAACCAGCAAAGGGGTGGAAGAAATGGAAGAGGAAGAGGCCGAGGCAAAGGAAGGAACCAAGAGCCTCGCAAACCATACTGCATTTTTCACGGACCCAATCAAGGGCATACCTCTAAAGAATGCCCGGAGACGAAGGGGGTCCTAGAAAGAATGAAATCAAAGGATCAACCTCAAGCAGCAACGAAACCCGCAAACAGCACATCTGCCGGTGTCCAGTGGCAAGCACAACCACAGTACTCACCAATACCAATACCATCACCACCTCCGCAACACTTCATGTCACAACCAGTGACACCAATGTACCAGCACATAATGTCTCAACCCTCCGTTTTCCAGCCAGCGCAATTCATTCCAGCGCCACAGGTCAACCACATTCCGAAGATGCTACCAATACCTCAACACGTTCACTCCGCGCAAGAGGAGTTACCACCACCACCACCTATAGCGCCGAAGCCTGAAGCTTTGCATCAAACGACAAGAAATCAACCAGACCCATTGCCCTCATACGGGACAATCATGCCGATTACCGGAGGATCCTCTATCGACTTCGAAAACAAGAAGCAAAGAAGAGACTATTTCAGAGCAGTCAATACAATTTTCAATGCAGCACCAGTTAAAAGAACGAAGTGGTCACATATCCCAATCACCTTCACCGAAGAAGACCTTGTCCGCTGTGACTTAAAATTGCACCCACACTGTGACGCAATGGTAATCCAAGCCAACATCTACGGATGGTCAGTCACCAAAATACTGGTGGACAACGGGGCTTCGTCGGACATACTCTTCGTGAGCACCTTTGATCGGTTGAAGTTAGACAGGAAGCTCTTGGAACCAACAGATACCCCATTGTATGGCTTCGGCGGAAAAAGAATCACACCTCTGGGGAAAATAACACTCCCCGTATCGTTCGGAGACATGTCTAACCCAAGAACAGAGCATATCACATTTGACGTGGTGGAAATGAATTACCCATACAACGCTATCTTCGGAAGAGGGATCATCAACACCTTCGACATCACAATCAGAAACTCCTTCCTCGTCATGAAAAGGCCGGCTCCAAATGGGGTGATCACGGTTTTTAGAGATCAACAAGAAGCAAGAAACATCAAAAAAGGCATTACCCCAGGACAAAAGAATGTCTACGTCCTAACTAAAGAACCCGAAGACAAAGAAAGGTACATATATCTGATCTCAGAAAAAGAACTAGACAAGGATGACAGAAACGTCAAAGAGAAAGAATTAACAAAGAAGTTACTGTTAGACGAACAAGTACTAGACCAAAGTGTGTTTATCAGCAAGCATCTCCCGAAGGAAGAGGAAGAAGCCTTGATCGAAATGCTTCGCAAAAACAAAGATGTCTTCGTGTGGTCTTCCAAAGATCTCCAAGGAGTTAGTAGAAGTATGATAGAGCATAAGCTGGACATAGATGAAAAGACAAAACCCAAGAAGCAAAAGCTAAGGAAAATGTCCGACGATAGGGCAGAAGCAGTACGAGCCGAAGTCCAGCGTCTGTTAGACGCAAACGTTATCAGAGAAGTGAAATACCCTACTTGGCTAGCCAACACAGTACCAGTCAAAAAGAAGAATGGAAAGTGGAGAATGTGCGTAGACTTCACAGATTTGAACAAAGCATGTCCAAAAGATGACTTCCCTTTACCAAGAATAGACAAAATAGTGGATGCAGCCGCAAATGCGGAGCTGTTGTCCTTATTGGATTGTTTCTCCGGATATCTTCAAGTTTTCATGAGAAAAGAAGATGAAGAAAAAACAAGCTTTATTACACCCTTCGGGACCTTTTGCTTCGTCAGAATGCCCGAAGGATTGAAGAACGCAGGGCCTACTTTCTGCAAAATGACAAAGGCTGTACTCAAAGAATTGGTGGGTAAAATAGTACTGGCTTACGTGGATGATATCGTGGTCAAGAGCGACAAACGCGGAGATCACAGGAATGACTTAGCGCAAGTTTTCGCCAAATTCAGGCAAGCAAATTTGAAACTCAACCCGGAGAAATGTGTTTTCGGAGTCTCGAAGGGACATGTACTCGGTTGTATAGTGTCAATAAAGGGCATCGAAGCAAATCCAGACAAGATAAAGGCAATTCTAGAAATGAGGGAACCCACCTCAGTCAAGGAGGTGCAGAAGTTAAACGGAAGAATAGCGGCTTTAAACAGATTCATCTCCAAATCAGCTGAGCGAAGCCTACCATTCTTCCAAATCCTAAAAGGCACCGGAAAATACGAATGGGGACCAAGCCAGAAGAAGGCCTTCGCGGAGCTCAAAGATTACCTCAGAAACATGACCGCTTTCGCGAGTCCGAAAGCAAACGAGACTCTATATTTATACATAGCAGCTTCGCACAGGGCAGTCAGTGCGGCATTAGTACAAGCTCAACCAAAGCAAAATACAAAAGGAAAAGAAAGGAAATTTCAAGTACCAGTATACTACGTATCTGAGGCATTATCAGGATCCAAGCTATTCTATTCAGAATTGGAGAAGATAGCCTATGCAGTAGTGATGGCTTCGAGAAAGCTTAGGCATTACTTCGAAGCACATACCATAAAGGTGCTCACGAACCAGCCATTGGCAGATATCTTCGGGAACAAAGAAGCTTCAGGCAGAATATCAAAATAGGCAGCTGAGTTGTCAGAGCACGTAGTTGACTTCGAAAGCAGAAGTGCAATCAACGCTCAAGTTTTAGCTGACTTCGTCGCAGATTGGACGGAGCCAAGCTCCTACACCGAAGGTCCAGTGTTCGAGAAACCGTGGGAAATTACCTGCGACGGCGCATGGTGCCATCTTGGGGCAGGGGTTGCGGCCATACTATCATCCCCGTCAGGAATCAAACTAAGATATGCTGTCAAACTCGACTTTAATAAAGAAAAAGATAGATGCACAAATAACATTGCAGAATACGAAGCCCTGCTCCTAGCACTAAGAAAGCTACGAGCTCTGGGAGTTCTAAACTTCGTCATCAAAACTGACTCGAAGATAATCCAAGGGCATGTGGATAAAACATATACAGCCAGGGAACCTGAGTTAATCAAGTACCTCGAACAAGTCCGAAGGACAGAGAAACACTTTAGGGGCTTTTCCTGTATACACTTCGAAAGAAGCGACAACAGCGAAGCAGACGCATTGGCGAAGTCCGCAGTGAAGAAGGAACCTTTACCGCCTGATGTCTTCTTTGAAACCCTCATCGCTCCATCAATCAAGACTGCAGAAAAGGAATTCAAATACATAAATGCCATACACAGCGAAGACTGGCGAGCACCCATCATGGCATATTTTCGGGGCAATTACGAGCCAATCGATGAGTGCGAAGAGAAAAGAATGAAAGCAAGATCAAGGAATTACACAATCATCGACAACCAGTTGTACAGAAGTGGGATATCAAAACCACTGCTGAAGTGCATAACCCAACAAGAAGGCATAGAGCTTCTCCGAGAAATACATCAAGGAATCTGCGGATCTCACTCAGGAGCTAGATCAACTTGCGAAAAAGCAATTCGCCAAGGATTCTTTTGGCCAACAGCAAAGAACAACGCACAAGAACTGATCAAGAAATGCGAAGCCTGTCAAAAGTTTGCAAACAAGCAATCAGGCATTGTGCAGCTATCTCAGCTGATCAAACCAACATGGCCACTGCAAAGGTGGGGAATTGACATAGTAGGACCTTTACCAGCTGCACAAGGCAACTACACCTTCGCAGTAGTAGCCCTTGAATACTTCACCAAGTGGATCGAAGCCAAACCCTTAGTAAATATCACTGCGCTAGCAATATGGAAGTTCTTCTGGCAAAACATTGTGTGCCGCTTCGGAGTCCTGCAAGAAATAACAGTGGACAACGGAAAGCAATTTGAGAGCTACGAATTCGTGGAATAGTGCAAGAGCATCGGAACAAAAGTTCACTTCGCATCAGTTTATCACCCAGAGTCCAATGGAGCAGTAGAAAACGCCAACATGCAGATCTTCAAGGGCGTCAAGAAATGCCTTCTAGACCAAAAGAAAGGAAAATGGGCAGACGAAATGCCCAAAATCATCTGGTCACACAACACTTCAGAATCAAGAGCAACCAAATTCACCCCTTTCAAATTGCTCTTCGGAGAAGAAGCAATGGCTCCGGAAGAAATAAAGTTCAAAGGCCCAAGGGTCAAAGCAATCGCAGGTAATGTGGAAGAACACATTATGTCCAAGGACATGATAGAAATGGACATAATGAAAGCAGTCCAAAATCTAGAAAAATATCAGCAAGAAACAAGAAGGTGGAGAGACCTCAAGGTCAAGGAGAGAAACTTCGTCCCAGGAGACCTAGTGTTACTCCGAAGCCCAAGAACAGAGAAGCAGGGAAAATTAGAACCAAAGTGGCAGGGCCCTTATATAGTAACAAGCACCAACATTCCCGGAGCATATCACCTTCGGGACGAAGAAGGCAACGATATACCGCTCCCGTGGAATGTAGACAATCTGAAGAAGTACTACGCTTGAAATCTAAAGGGCTTCGCGGAACTATAAGCAGAGCCCCAGTTTTCCTTTTAGTTTTTTGTTTTTCCTTGGGCTCATACTCTTTTCCTCACAGGGGAACCCCACTTCGGGGGTGAGGTTTTTAACGAGGTGAGACCCATTGTAACACTTGCGAAGTCAATGCAATGCTTTCCCCAGAAAAATGAATGTCGTCAATCTCAATGCAAACTCCATCGAGAGTTTGCCACATCTTGCGAAGCTAAAAGGTTCAAAAGTAAACCTGCGCTCCTCGCACAAGTGCGTGTCGCTGCGGCTTATCTGATAAAAGATACCGTAGCAAACCCCCAAGAGGGCAAAAAAGACGCTAAAACCAAGCGCAGCTAAGTTTTTCAAGAGTAAAAACTAGCAAAAAGCGAAACCCTAAGGGGAACAACCGCCTCATGGACAAATAGTTGAGCAATCAAAGGAGCGAAGAATCCTAGCATAAAGAAACAAAACAACAGGGAGAACACTAATCACCACCCGAAAGATAACGGCAGCAACAGCAAGGGTCAAGCAACCCTTCGCTGACAGGAAGAGCCACGGGCTATGACTATAAAACGGAGCCGGGGCAACCCAGCAGCCTAGAACCAAGTTAGCTAGCAAAAAAAAAAAAAAAAATGGCGAACAGCAGCTCAGCCAGAAAGCAGGCAGAGAGGTACAAGCAAGCAATGCAAAACCTTAGAGTAGCGGCAGGACAAGAAGGCTCCTCTCTGCAGCCACCAAATCCACCACACCAATGGAATCCCCAACAACCACCAATACAACAACAGACAGCCCTAAGCCAAAACCAGAATTTCACGATGGTACCACTTCCGGAGCAACCCGAGCCATTAGAAGTAGTACCACCAGACAACCCAGCATTACCAGAGTTCATCGACATATCTTCAGGAGAGGAAGGCCCAGAGCAAACCAGGAGAAGATACTTACCAAACAATAACGAGCCATGGACTACCAAGAGTGGAGGAATAGCGAGCAGAACAAAAAGCCATGACCGTAGAAGGTAGGGCTCTACGCTTCCTATCCATGTAACAACTTTATCAATCGAATAAAAGTGTGTTTTCCGAAGTGAAAAGGCTTCACGACAACCTCGCCCTCGTTTGCCCGGGGGGACGCTTTTTCCGAAGTAAAAGGCTTCGCGACAACCTCGCCCTCGATTGCCCGGGGGGGGGGGGGGGGGGGACACTTTTTCCGAAGTAAAAGGCTTCGCGACAACCTCGCCCTCGTTTGCCAGGGGGGACGCTTTTTCCGAAGTAAAAGGCTTCGCGACAACCTCGCCCTCGTTTGCTAGGGGGGACGCTTTTTCCGAAGTAAAAGGCTTCGCGACAACCCCGCCCTCGTTTGCCAGGGGGGGACGCTTTTTCCGAAGTAAAAGGGTTCGTGACAACCTTGCCCTCGTTTGCCGGGGGGGGGGGGGGGGGACGCTTTTTCCGAAGTAAAAGGCTTCGTGACAACCTCGCCCCCGTTTGCTAGGGGGGGGATGCTTTTTTCGAAGTTTTAACGCCAAACTCGTCCTCGCTCGCAAAGCAAAAAATTTGTAAAATTAACTAAGGACGAAAGTCTAAACTTGAAGTATAATAGGGTCTATTACATACGCAAATCACAGCGAGTCACATTTCGATGAATAAGCCGGGAAGGCCGTCACCGGAACTAACATCGTAAACCCAAGGAAAATCATACAGCTCCTCCGCCTCCATGGGTTCTTCCTTCGGAACAAGCAACAGAGTTTTTGAACGCGATGCGGAGCAAAACGAAACAATGCAAGAATTTCCGAGCGCGCACGAAAATATTCGTTAAAGACGAAGCTCTAGAAACGACCAATCGCCTTGTCACCAAGCAAACCAGTAACCTGAGAATAACAAGAACGCATCGCACGGATTCTACCGTTTTGATAGCACAAAGGTTCTGGATCAGGCTCCTCTGTGGAGACCTGCAGCAGTACATCGCAAAATATTACAAAAAAGACAAGTTTTCGCCCAAAGGGCCGAACGATCATCTAAAGAGCCCTAAACCTCCGGGGCAGCAGGGGCCTTCGGATCCGAAGATTGCGGAGTGCTGGACTTCGAAGGAGTTGCTTTGGAGGCGTCGACATCCTTGCCAGACTTCGCCTTCTTGGCTCGTGCCTCCTCGTCAGCCGACGAAGGGTTGCTGGAGGACGAGCCTTTCCTTTTCTTCTCTCCAACCTAAAACAAAAAACAGAAGCAAAGAATCAGAGGTGCAAAAAATACAAAAAGAGCACTAAAAGTAAGTGAAGAAACACCCGGAGGTCCAACCTCCTTAGCCCGAAGCAAAGCACTCTTGCGGGCAGCATCACCTCCGAGCTTTAACCAATAGTTTCGCCAATAACGCTTCACGACATCAATCTCAGCATCCTTGGTGTGTGCGTCGGTGGCGGCGAAGTCGCCAGGAGTAAAGCTTGAAGTCCCGATGTCACGGTAGCTAGTTGGCTGCTTCTTCTTCATCAAGTCCGGCATAGCGAAGAGGCAGGTCCTCGCACCGTGATCACACATCATGTTCACGAGCCCGGGAAGGAGCTTGAACTCCTTCTCGAGCCAGGACAACAGTGTGTCCAAAGTGACCTCTTCAACCACAGGAAGGTCCTGGGCCGAGCGGCCGTAGCGAGCCAGCAAGTCAGAAAATGACTTGTGAAAAGTCACAGCCCCGGCTTTGACTTGATCAGAAAATCCCCGCAAAGACCCGGAGAGGGCAGCCTTATCCTCCTCGACCTTGGACAGAGCTTCGGCGTGCGCCTTCTCAATCTCCGTCTTGTAAGCCACAAGATCGTCGGAGTGTTTCTTGGCCTCCGCCTTCAGTCGGAGAATCTCATTCTCAAAGCTCGCCTTCGTTGCCTCCCATTGAGCCTTCTCGTCGTGAAGCACAGCCAATTCAACGGAGGCCTCACCGGTTCCTCCGGAGCTCATCTTAACACGGAGAACCCTAGAGGTCTCCGAAATCTGAAAAGAAAAGAATTAAGAACTAAATCACGAAGCCAAAAAAAAAAGAAAAAAAAGAAAGTCAAAGCAAAACGAAAGCGTACCACGCGACCCCGGCGCTCCAACAACTCCGCAAGATCCGAGCAGAGTTGGACTCCAGGTTAATCCGAAGCTCTGTATACAAAAAAGAGTTAGAAACCATTGAAGAAATAACATATAAGCGAGAAAAGGCTACGCCGCCACGACCTTCGGGATCGAATTCTCTCAAACCACTCATCATAGCAGTAGCGATCGAAGAGATCTCATCATAGTTAACAGCACCAGAGGAACTCTCCGCGCTAGAGCCCGACTCGCCGGAGGTGTCAGAATCCGAAGACCCCGAGGAACTCCCAGAACTCGACTGAGTATCGATCTCCATTTGCTGCACTGGGCGGGCCAAACCAGAATCATCGACAGTCAAAACATCAACCTACTGATCGGAGCCATCCAAGAACTCCTCGGAGTCGGAAAGCTCAATCACAGGCTCCTCAGCAAAAACCTCCGGTCCAGGTGCATCAAGCAAAACCTCCGAGTCATAAAGCTCGAACACCGGTGGCATCTCGTCATCAAGTTCAGCACTCCCTCCAGCAACAGACGCCTCAGCATGAGACCCAGAAGCACGCTCCGTGTTTCCCGAAGCAGTACGTACGTTCGAACCTGTCCTAGTGGAGTCAGGACCAGCAGCACCTCGAGCACCTCTGCTCATAGTCCGCTTCCGCTTCAAACGCTCTGCCTTGATAATACTCAAACCTGCCGCCGTACTGGCCTTCATCTTTCGCGTAGTGACACGCGAGCCGGAGCGGACACTAGCGGTAGTCGAAGGACTAGCTTCGACAGCAGCTTCGGTTTTCTTTTCCCACCCCCTCATGTGGATATAGCAGGTGGTGGGTATCTCGGGCTCTCCGCCCTTTTTCAGCCTCCTCCTGCCTCTAGCTACTTCGTGGTCAGGATAAGTGATCATCAGGTTATCGAAGATCCTGTTCACGCGGCACTTCAGCAAAAGCCCTTCCTCAACATCTTGCGCCTCCACAACGGTGAAGGGATCGCACAGCAAGTTAGCAACATCCTCCACAATCTCAACAAATTGCTTGGGACGTAAGCCTTCGGGTTTCTTTAGCCCGTCAAAGATCGGGCAAAGATAACGAAACTTCCTGCCCCCAATCCTACGTTCAACGAAGTCATCAGCCTTCCAACCACGCGCTATCGGCCATATGCCGACTGCAATGAACTCTTCGACGGCAGTACGGCCACTTATCACCTTGCAAGACGTTCTGAATGCCTTACAGCAAGGCTGAAAAGTCGAAGTCGACTCATAGCCCGGAGAGAAAATCGGCTCTGCTGCCACAAGTTGGCTCGCGAGCGGGTAACATTCTGTGCCGTCATCACCCTGTTCACGCGGCACCTTAGCATAAAACCAGTAATCCATCCACTCACCCCATCTGTTCTTCTGCGCGGGGATAAGGGCCACCTTCTTCACCTTCGATCTACGGCCAAAGTACCTCGGCTGAAAGGTACAGAGACCATACTGAGAATGAAACACGTCATCATCAAAAGGAACCTTTTTGTTCTGCAAGTGGCAGCTGTAGAAGCAAATGAAAGCATCAGAGCTGAGCTTCGCGTTCTGAGAGCGTACAGCCCAAATGAACTTCGATAATTGTACGAAGGCATTCGGAGTCAAATGAAGGATCTTAATGCTATAGCGCTCCAAGACACGCTCCAGAAAGCCCCAAGCAGGCAGGCGAAGTCCTGCCTCATAGTAATCACGAAAAACGACAGCTTCGTTTGGCCTCGGCTGTGGAACGACCTCATCACCGGGCGGTCGGGCCTTGCCAGCCTCAAAGTAGCCCCTCTCCACATAGTTAGCGATCTCAGCGGCATTCACGAGCGAAGGCTTCAACCGGTAGGTTTTCTCATAAACTGCAGGCATACGGAGCCGAGGGTCAACAACCTATGAGGGCCTTCCTCGGCTAGAGCCAACTCCCCCTCCAGCGGCAGAAGAGCTTGCTTCACCACGAGACGAGCTACGCTTACGCAAAAAATCACCGCGAAGCGCACTCTCTATATACTTATCATAATCATCAGCCTTACCTGGAGCCGAAGCCGAAGGCGCGGCAGTATCCTTCGACGGGGGATCAACAGGATTAACCACTGGCGCGGCCGGAGCGCGGCTCCCCGCCTCAGCGAAGGCCTCAGCATCTGCCGCCTTAGCCTTCGAACTTTCACCGATGTCTTGGCCGTCGGAGTTCTTTTTCGTCGAAGAGTCCAGCAGCTGCTCGGACCCCTCACTCCCGAGGGACATTACCCCTTCGTCCTGGCTAACAAGCTGCTCTTCGCCAGACATTGCGGGTTCCTCTTCGATCGGCCTGGCAGTGAACTTAATCCTAGGCATAAAAAAGTTAAGGCTGAACAAAGCGAAGAAGAGCAGTAAAAACGAAGCCCCGGAAAGCTTAACCGAAAATGAAGCAAAAAACAGACATACCTCAAGGCTACCCGAAGCAAAATAACCAAACGCACCAGCACAAGCTCACAACCAAACCAAAAGCGAAAACCGGAAGACGAAATTGAAATGAGAGCGAGAGCGCGCGGAATGAACTGCCCTCCTCCCCTCCTTATATAGGGGGGTGAAAAGCAGAGCAGTTAATGCGCCCTCGTTTCCCGTGAAAGCAGGTAAAAACAATTTAAAAAGTAGTAAAAATAAGAGCAATCAAAGCAAGGCTTCGGGAAAATCACGCAAACCTTCGCTCAGTGTCACCGGACTCAACTCCAACGAGCAGGGACACTTTTTCCGGGTTTGGCTCCCACCATCTTCTTTCTCTTCGGGGTTTCAGCTCATCGGAGTTGAACCTCGCCCACGAGGGGCTGGTGTTGGGGATTGGCAGGAAGATAGCCAAACCCGGAGAAGGGTCCTTGGGGAATCAACTGACATGCTTCGTTTGTGGTTTAGTGAGTTTGTTGTCCCTGCAGGAATCAAGCCGGCCACCCAGAGCGAAGCTTGTCGCGTTGAAGGAACGCGCTGTCCAAAAAGAGGCTCCGGGTTCAGGAGGCGAAGCCACGGGCCAAGTTCGCTACGAAGGAAGGCTTCGGGATCATCGAGGGCGCGGCGAGCGTCGTCACCCGAAGCGTGCGCTGGTGGGCCATCGCCAGCGAAGCATGACGTCATCATCACATTAGGGTTTGAAGGCCACTGAGGGGGCAAAGGTGTAAAGACCATAATGCCCTTCGGATGATAATGTACAGAATATTCCAGGATCGGTAAACCCAGATCAGGGGTAGTTTAGACCATCTCATGTAACCCTGATCTGGGTATAAATACCCCCTCACCTCCCCTGTGCAGGGGGAACGGTTTTTGTAAACTCGCAAGAGCAGACATGCTGTTAGAATGAAACACTTCGTGCCATACTTGTTACGCGAAGCATCTCGACGCTAACCCGGTGTTTGGGGAATTTACCTAGGTAAAAACCCAACATTCGCTTTGCTGCGGGTTGGGATAAGGTATGTCTATTTTTCCTTTGTTTTCTGTTAAGCTTTCCGGGCTTCGTTTTTACTGCTCTTCTTCGTTTTGTTCAGCTTTCGCTTTTTCAGGCGTAGGATTAAGTTTACTGCTAGGTTGATCGAAGAGGAACCCATGATGTCTGGCGAGGAACAGCTTGTTAGCCAAGACGAAGGGGTGATGTCCCTCGGGAGTGAGGGATCCGAGCAGTTGCTGGACTCTTCGACGAAGAAGAACTCCGACGGCCAAGACGTCGGTGAGAGCTTGGCCAAGCTTAAAGCGACGGATGCTGGGGTCTTCGCTGAGGCGGGAAGCCGCGCCCCGGCTGCACCGGCGGTCAATCCCATCGACCCTCCCCCGAAGGAGGCTGCAGCACCTTCGGCTTCGGCTCCAGGTAAGGCAGACGATGGTTATGATAAGTACATAGAAAGCGCGCTTCGCGGTGATTTTTTGCGTAAGCGAGGCTCATCTCATGGTGAATCAAGCTCTTCTGCCGCTGGAGGGGGAGTTGGCTCTAGCCAGGGAAGGTCTTTGCAGGTTGTTGACCCTCGGCTGCGTATGCCTGCAGTTTATGAGAAAACCTTCCGATTGAAGCCTTCTCATGTGAACGATGCCGAGATCGCTAAGTATGTGGAGAGGGGCTACTTTGAGGCTGGCAAAGCTCGGCCGCCTGGTGATGAGATTGTCCCACAGCCGAAGCTGAACGAGGCGGTCGTTTTTCGTGACTACTTCGAGGCAGGGCTTCGTCTACCTGCTTGGGGTTATCTGGAGCGAATCTTGGAGCGCTATAGTGTTCAGATTCACCATTTGACGCCAAATGCCTTCATCCAGCTATCAAAGTTCATTTGGGTTGTTCGTTCTGAGAATGCGAAGCTCAGCTCCGATGCTTTCATCCGCTTCTACAGCTGCCACTTGCAGAACAAGAAAGCCTCCTTTGATGATGACGGGTTTCATTCTCACTATGGCCTCTGCACCTTTCAGCCTGGTATTTTGGTTGTAGGTCGAGAGTGAAGAAGGTAGCCCTCGTTCCTGCGTAGAAGAACAGGTAGGGTGATTGGTTGGACTTTTGGTTCTATGTTGAGGTACCTTCGGCCCAGAATGAGGACGGTACAGAGTGCTTTCCACTCGACTGTCAAATTGTGGCGGCGGAGCCCATTTTCTCTCCGGACTATGAGTCTACTTCGACGTTTCAGCCTTGCTGCAAGGCGTTTAGATCATCTTGCAAGGTGATTAGCGACCACACTGCTGTCGAAGAGTTCATTGCTGCCGGTATATGGCCAGTGGGTAGTGGTTGGAAGGCTGACGGCTTCGATGAACGCGGGGTTGAGGGCAGGAAATTTTGGTATCTTTGTCCCCTTTTTAATGGGCTCAAGAAACCCGAAGGCTTGCGTCCCAAGCAGTTTGTTGAGATGGTGGAAGATGTCGCCAACCTGCTGTGCGATTCATTCACTACTGTGGAGGCACAAGATGTTGAGAAAGGGCTACTGCCGAAGTGCCGTGTGAATAGGATCTTCGATAGCTTGAAGATCACTTACCCTGATCACGAAGTGCACAGGGGCAGGGGAAGGTTGAAAAAGGGCGAAGAGCCTGAAATATCCACCACCAGCTATATTCAGATGAGGGGGTGGGAGAAGAAAGCCGAAGCTGACGCCGAGGCTAGTCCTTCGATTACAGTTAGCGCCCGTTCTGGATCACGTACTACTTCGCGCAAGATGAAGGCTAGTGTGGCTGCAGGCTTGAGCACCGTCAAGGTGGAGCGTTTGAAGCGCAAGCGTACTGTATGCAGAGGTGCCCGGGGTGCTGTTGGTCCCAATTCCGCTAGGACGGGTTCAAACATTCGCATTGCTTCAGGAAACACGGAGCCTGCTTCTGGGTCCCTCGCTGAGGAGGAGTCTGTTGCCGGATAGAATGCTGATCTTGTTGACGAGATGCCCCCGGCGTTCGAGCTTTCTGACTCAGAGGTTCTGCTTGACGCTCCGGAACCGAATGGGGTTGCTGAAGACGCTGTAATTGAGCTATCCGACTCCGAAGAGTTTTTGGATAGCTCTAACAGTCAACAAGTTGATGTGATTACCGTTGATGACGCTGGCCTGGCTCGCGCTGTGCATCAAATGGTGAATGATAATCAGTCGAGTTCTGGACGTACCGCGGAGACTTCGGATTCTGAAGCTTCTAGCGAGTCGAGCTCTAGCGCAGAGAGTTCCTCTGGCGCTGTTAACTATGATGAAATTTTGTCTGTCGCGACTGCTATGATGAGTGGTTTGAGGGAGTACGATCCCTAAGGTCATGGCGATGTAGCCTTTTCCTGTTTGATGTATTCTTATGTCAATGCTATTTCTCACTCTTTTTTTGTATACAGAGCTTCGGATTAACCTGGAGTCTAATTCGACTCCGGATCTTGCTGAGTTGTTGGAGCCTCAGGGTCGCGTGGTACACTTTTGTTTCGCTTTTAGCTTCTCTTTTTTATTATCTTTCTTTTCTTTTGGTTGTACAATTAAACCCTTTTTATTTCGTTCATTTCAGATTTCGGAGACCTCAAGGGTTCTCCGCACCAAGATAAGCTCCGGAGAAGGAGCCGAGGGTGCCCCCGCAAAGCTCATTGCTCTTCGCAAAGAAAAAGCTCAATGGGAGGCGACGAAGGCGAGCTTCGAGAGTGAAATCCTCCGTCTGAAGGCCGAAGCCAAGAAGAGCGCTGACGATCTTGCGACTTACAAGACAGAGACTGAGAAGACGCACGCTAAGGCCATTTCTAAGGTCGAGGAGGATAAGGCTGCCCTCTCCGGGGCTTTGCAAGAGTATTCCGATCAAGTCAAGACCGGGGCCGTGACTCTTCACAAGTGTCTTTCTGACTTGCTGGCCCGCTTCGGCCGTAAGGCCCAGGATCTTCCTGTGGGCGAAGAGGTCACCTTGGACACTCTGCTCTCTTGGCTCGATAAGGAGTTCAAGCTTCTGCCTGGGCTGATTAACATGATGTGCGATCATGGTGCGAGGACCTGCCTCTTTGCTCTATTGGACCAGATGAAGAAGAAGCAGCCAACCAGCTATCGCGAGATTGGCACCTCGAGCTTCACTCCTGCCGACTTTGCCGCCGCCGACGCTCACACAAAGGACAATGAAGTTGATATCGTTGTGAAGCGTTTTTGGAGGAACTATTGGATGAAGCTCGGAGCCGTTGCTGCTCGCGAGAGCGCTTTGATTCGGGCTAAGGAGGTTTGGCCTTTTGGCGCTACTTTGTTTTCTCGCATTGTTTCTTTTGTAATCCTAACGTCTTTGGTTTCCTGTTGTGACTTCGTGTTTTAGGCTGGAGAGAAGAAGAGGAAAGACACGTCCTCTGGCAACCCTTCGTCGACTGATGAGGAGGCGAAGGCAAAGAAGGCAAAGGCTTACGTCGAGGCTGGTGCCTCGAAGGTGACTCCCTTGAAGTCCAACACTCCTCAGTCTTCTGACCCGAAGGCCGCTGCTGGCCCAGAGGTTTAGGGCTTCTTAGATGATCATTTGGCCCTTTGGGCAAACACTTTAACGGTCTGTAGTATTTTACACTGTACTACTGCAGGTCTCCATAGAGGAGCCTGACCACGAACCTTTATGCTACCAGAATGGTAGAATTCACGCGACGCGTTCTTGTTATGTTCGCGTTACTGGTTTACTTGGTGATAAGGCGCTTGGTCACTTCTGGAGCTTCATTTTTAGCGAGTATTTTCGCGTGCGTTCGGAAATTTCTGCATTGTTTCGCACCGCTCTGCGCCGCGCCCGGGAAGAGGTTCCTTTGCTAGTTCCGAAGGAAGAACCAACGGAGGCCGAAGGGTTGTCTGATTTTCCTTGGGTTTACGATGTTAACTCCGGTTATAGCCTTCCCGGTTTGTTCGTCGAGATGTGACTTGTTCTTGGCTCGCATGTATAATGAACCCTGCCTTGTGTTTTCTGTGCATTTTAATAGATTTTACCCTTGGCTTCGGACTTGTATCCCTTCTTTTTTGGTTTGAAATCCAAGTTGGTCGGAAAAGTTCCTCCACTCCCTTTTTTTTGGGCAAGCGAGGGCGAGTTTGACGATAAAACCTTTTTGCTTCGAAAAAAGCGTCCCCCCCCCCCGGCAAACGAGGGCGAGGTTGATGATAAAACCTTTTTGCTTTGGAAATAGCGTCTCCCCCCTTGGCAAACGAGGGCGAGGTTGACGCGAAGCCTTTTACGAAGAATGGAAGATTTCGCTCAGCCAATCGGGAGATGAACCTGTTTAGGGCTGTGTTGGCGTTCCTTACGGTACACCGATATTTGGGTTAAAGAGTCTTGCAATAATATTATCAGATAGCCCATCACTAGCAAGGAGTGCTAGAGATGTCCTATCGGCATTCCCATGATAAGAGGATCCGCAAGCGCACGGATAACCCGTTGTAGCATTTCACCTAAGAGTATTCCGGGGTATCGTGATTTATATTTTCCCAAAGGAAGACATGGTCAACAGTAGTACTTATGCTCAATAGATTACAATGAAAGACAAACCCACAATCCAATGCAGGGGTAAGTGATAAAGATATATAATGGATAGTGTGACACAAACAGAGGATTTCACTCTCAGATAAAAGGCGAGAGGCAAGTCTAGGCAGGAGCAAAACTAACTAACGGGTGCTACTCCTAATGTACGTTACCAAATAGCGTACTAGGATTCTACCTACATTAGGCTTACACTAGTGAGAGCTAAGAGTCTATGGCTAGAGATCATCGGGAGATCCAGTTTAGGCCTGGTCTGCAAGGCCACGCCGGCCTTTTATATAAACTCCTATGCCATACCCGAACGTGGAGGATTACGGAAGGATGGACAGGGCTGTCACCACCTGCCACCTACCTCTACAAACCGTGGGGCACATGCACAAACAAGGATAGAAAGAGAATCTAGCACCATGCTAGCATCACTCGCCATAACTCTAGATCCCTCGAGGCACCCCGCAGGGCGGTAAACCTAGAGCTTCCCTTTCGGGACAATGAACCCGATATCTAGTCACAAACAACTAGCCAAACTAGTATAAACCAGTCAAGGATCAAATCTAGTACTACGCTATGCATAAGCGTTCATCGCTCAAGAACGAGCGAAGAACGAAGAACGAATAAGAACGATCATTCATAATCGGTGATCGAGTATGAACGAATGAAGAACGTCCGATGAATGCCCACGAACGTTCATCGACCTGGCCAGGGGGGTCGGCCGACCTGGGCCTGGCCCCTCCTGGGCTGGGTCTTGGCAGGTTGGTCTCCCTTGGCCTGTAGGCCTCTGATCTAGGTGCATTGGCCTTTAGTTTATTCTGGGTTTTTGTTGATCTTGGCCTTTTATCTTGGAGTTGCATTCCTTCGGCAATCTTCGATTTATGGAAGTGTTGGATTTGATGCCTTGGGACAAGGATACACCTAGATATTTTCTGTTTTCCATGTGCACACAAACAACTAGAGGTACATGTGGAAATAGGTTATTCATAAATAAAATGCAAGTAAGAAGTGCCAATTCTTCCTTATTCATTGAGCTATGTGACGGTCGAAAGTATGATCTAACAACCGTCAACAAACTCCCCCAAGCTGACCTCTTGCTCGTCCCAAGCGAAGGGGTGTGACTTTAGGTTGTTGATTAGGAGTTGCTACCATGTTTCATATCTCAAAAGTACCATGCGCACAACAAAATACTCTCCTTTGTATGAAAAAGTTGGCATGGTAACCCACCCTTCCCCTTACTCCTTATGGGGCTTTTGACTTTCTCCTTGTCTTGGGCGGTTGAGAGATAGAACGTGACGGATACCCAAATCAGGGTATCCTGATCTGGGATACTTAATTCTGCTAACCGTCTCAGCTTAATTGTGTAGGGCCCACAGGAACAGGCACACGACAACAGAGCGCTCGAGGGACCCACGGCCGACCCCGAGGGCACATACAAGTTCCGCCTCGCCCGACCCCCAGTCGAGGCGGGCCCACGACTTCCGCCCCGCCCGACCCCGAGTCGGGTGGGGTCCACAGACTCCGCCTCGCCCGACCCCCAGTCGGGCGGGCCCCGAACTCCGCCTCGCCCGACCCCCAGTCGGGCGGGCCCCGAACTCCGCCTCGCCCGACTCCCAGCCGGGCGGGCCCACAAGCCGCGCTTCGCCCGACCCCGAGTTGGGAGACTTCGTCGAGAAGATTTTCCTCTGGCAAGGAGGACAGGCATTTACGACGAGTAGCTGGGAAGCCTTAACTCTACCCAGCAACTCATATACTTGCAGGCACGCGATCTGACCTGCACAGTGACACCCGTCCCATCTCGCAGCGCCGCCTGACACCTCGAGTACAGCAGCGGGATGGCTACGGCATCATCATCACCCTGAACAGGGACGAAGACCGGACCGGCGACAAGACGGCCGCGACAGTCTGGGTTGACATCTCGACCACCTGCCCGGCGACCAGGCTGACAGGACGCCGCCTGACTAGAGCCACAGTAGCGGCTAGGGATCAGACTAGTGCGGCGTGTAGCCGCGCTGCCCACAACTCGAAAGCCCCGTTCCCATTTGTAAACCGGCTCACTCCTTGACTATAAAAGGAGAGCTGGGTGCATGAGGAGGGGGGGGGGGTCCGGACAGAGATACAACGCACACAGACATAGAAATACACACGAAGAGGCTTGGAGTCTTCCTCCTCCCTCGTCAACACTTGTAGTTCCCCTCTGCAAGTCGAAACACGAACTACCCACGAACTGGACGTAGGGCATCGATTGCCTGAACCAGTATAAACCTTGCCTCTCTCGCAAAACCCTCACCATCATAGAAGATTGTTAGGCGCCGTAGTTACAAATTTACTTGTCGGCCGGTTTCTTAACACCGACAGTTGGCGCGCCAGGTAGGGGACCTCAGCGCGTTTGACATCTTCAGTTGATGGCGAGCCACGACATCGATTGGGCTCCGGGCGCTCTCGTGTACTTCGGGAGCCTGGAGTTCATCGTGGTCCGTGACGGGGGGCTTTCGCGCGTCGAACCGCCGGCACCCCCACAAAGGGCCCTCACCCTCGCCACGTCTGCGGGCGCGGAGCTCGTGGGTATGGTGGAGTACGACTACGACAGCGACGAGGATGACCTCCTCGACTACGACTCCGACGCCGGCAGTCACCACCCTTCGCGCGAGTGCATGGTGGTGGAAGCCGGTGGAGGTAGCCGCCGCAACGTTCACGACGTGGCGGCGCAGCCAGACCCTGCAGCGGTCGCGACGACGGCGGACGCCGGAGCGGCCGCAGAAGCCGCGCCCCTGCTTGTGACACAGGCGCAGCATGAAACCCCTCCGGCGAGCGCCGACCTCCGGGAGGCCGATGACCTGGAGCGTCTGCTCCAACGCCAACACGAGCTCGCAGAAGCCGCGCGGCGGCTCAAGGAGGAGCGCGAGCGGCTCGAACACGAGGTGGCGCAGCGCCAGGCCCTGCGCGAACGCGTGCGTGCCCATGGGCGCGAAGCCCGGCAGCGGATTCTGGCCGAGGCGGGCAACCTCGTGCCCAGATACACCAGGCCCAGCTAGAATGTCGCCGCGGCTGCGACACTTTTGCGCGCGCTCCCGCAACCGTCCAACGAGGACCAGCGAAGAATCCAGGGGGAGCTCAAGGACCTCCTGGACTTGGCGGCGGTGCAGCAGGCCGAGCGCGAGCAAAGCTCCGCTGCACGGCGGTGGGAATCCAGCGTTTCCTACCGCACGCCAAGCAAGCCGCGGCCACAACCCGAAAGTTCCGTCCACCAAACCCCCGAGCAAAGTGGGACTGGGGACGCGCCGCCGGTCCATCAGCGGATCGGCAGGATCCGCGACGCCCGCGACATTCTGCGGGCAAGGCGCCGCGAGCAAGGGCGAGGTCCACGGTGCGAAACCGAGGACTTTGTCTACGCTCCGCGGCGTGGCGGGAGATTTGACCCGGAGGAAGACAAGCCTCGGGCTCCGGTCCCGGCCGGCCCACGGGCTTTTGGCCGCGCCATCTTGCGGGCTCCCGTCCCCCAGCGGTTTCGGCCGCCCAGCAATATCACGAAGTACAACGGGGAGACGAATCCCGCGTTGTGGCTGGAGGACTACCGCCTGGCGTGCCAGGCCGGCGGTGCCACCGACGAACGGTTCATTATCCGCAACCTCCCCCTCTTCTTGGCCGACTCGGCCAGGACATGGCTCGAGCATCTCCCGGAGGGCTCAATCCAGGATTGGGTTGACCTCCAGGAGGTGTTCATCGGCAACTTCCAGGGCACTTACGCGCGCCCGGGGAACCCGTGGGACCTTCGGAACTGCCGACAGGGCGCCGACGAGTCCCTGAGGGACTATATCAAGCGGTTATCCAGGCAATGCAACGCGTTACCCAATCTCGCTGACGCCGAGGTGATCTCCGCGTTCATAGCGGGCACCGGCAACGAAGGGCTCGTTCATGAGCTCGGCCGCAAGAGCCCGCGCTCCATCAAGGAGCTGCTCGACGTGGCCACCAGCTACGCCTCCGGTGAGGATGCGGTCGATGCCCTCCTTCACCGGACTAAAGGCAAGGCAAAGCGGAACGAGAGTTCCGGTGCGGGTCCGTCTGCCCCGCACGACAAGAAGCAAAAGCAGAAGAAGAAGAAGGGCGGCGATCAGCAACGCCGCAACGACGCACTCGTCGCGGCCGTCGAGCGTAAGCAGAAGAAGCCGGCCGTCGACAACGACGGCAAGAACCAGCATTTCGAAAAGATGCTGGAGGCGCCGTGCCCCAACCACGCCTACCCCGTCAAGCACGCCCTCAAGGATTGCGGGCTCATGCTGAAGTTCCTGGGCGCGAAGGCAAAGAAGTCCGACCACAAGGATTCTGACCCCGGGGATGACGGGAAGGACGACAAGGAGGCGGACGGTGGATTTCCGAAAACCACCGGCTGCCTCATGATTTTCGGAGGCGAAGGAGTCAGCTCCTCCAAGAGGCGCCAGAAGCTGGAGCGCCGAGAGGTGTACGCCGCCGAGCCGGCGACTCCGGCCTTCCTCAAGTGGTCCGAGGCGGCCATCACCTTCGACCGCGGCGACCACCCCGAGTACGTGCCGCGCCCGGGGCGGTACCCACTCGTCGTCGACCCCATCGTCTCCAACAAGCGCCTATCCAAGGTATTGATGGATGGTGGTAGTGGCTTAAATATTTTGTACGCAGAGACCCTCGATGCCATGGGAGTCAGTCGCTCTCGCATCCGACCTTCGGGCGCACCCTTCCATGGGGTCGTGCCCGGAAAGACGGCCACGCCACTCGGGCAAATCGACTTGCCCGTCACCTTCGGCACGCCGATCAACTACCGCACAGAGGTCCTCACCTTCGACGTGGTGGACTTCCCCGGCGCCTACCACGCGATCCTTGGTCGGCCATGTTACGCGAAGTTCATGGCCGTCCCCAACTACACCTACCTCAAGCTCAAGATGCCGGGGCCGAGAGGTGTCATCACCGTGAGCACGTCTGTTCAACGTGCTTACGAGTGTGAAGTAGAGTGCTGTGAGCTGGCCGCGGCGCTCATCAACAAGTCCGACCTCCCGGAGGTCGCCAGCGTGGAATCCGATGAGACGCCGACTCCGAAGAAGGCGTCCGGCTCGTTCGAGCCATCCAAGGACACCAAGAAGGTTCCCCTCGACCCGTCCGACCCCGAGGGGAAGGCGGTCATCATCGGGGCGACCCTTTCTGCCAAATAGGAAAGCGCGCTCGTCGATTTCCTTCGCGCCAACAAGGACATCTTCGCGTGGAAACCCTCGGACATGCCAGGGATTCCAAGGGAAATCGCCGAGCACTCCCTCAACATCAAACCGGGATCGAAACCGGTCAAGCAGAGGCTGCGCCGATTCGACGAGGAAAGGCGCCGAGCCATAGGCGACGAGCTGACAAAGCTCCTTGCCGCCGGCTTCATCAAAGAAATGTATCACCCCGAGTGGCTCTCCAATCCTGTACTTGTTAAAAAGAAAAATGGGAAATGGAGGATGTGTGTTGACTACACAAGTCTCAATAAGGCATGCCCAAAGGACCCGTTTCCTTTGCCACGCATCGACCAAATTGTTGACTGGACCGCAGGGTGCGAAACCCTGTGTTTCCTAGATGCCTACTCGGGCTATCACCAGATCCCACTAAAGATCGGTGATCAAGAGGCAACGGCGTTCATCACTCCCTTCGGCTCATATTGTTACGTTACAATGCCGTTTGGGTTAAAGAATGCCGGCGCCAATTACCAACGTTGTATGATCAAGTGTTTCGGTGATCTCATCGGACGGATCGTGCAAGCGTACGTGGATGACATCGTAGTCAAATCCATGCGAACCGACGACTTAGTCGCCGATCTCAACGCCGTGTTCCAACGGCTAAGAGAGAATGGCATTAAGCTCAATCCCGAGAAATGCGTTTTCGGGGTCCCAAAAGGGATGCTCCTGGGATACTACGTTTCACAACGCGGCATCGAAGCCAACCCAGAAAAAATCGAAGCCATCGCGAAGATGGGGCCGATCAAAAACCTGAAAGGCGTACAGAAGCTGACCGGCTGCTTAGCCGCACTCAGTCGATTCATTTCCCGACTCGGGGAAAAGGGGTTGCCACTCTATCGTCTCCTCAAGAAGTCCGACAACTTCGTCTGGACAGCCGAGGCACAAGAGGCCCTTGATCATCTCAAGGCCAGACTCTCTAGCGCCCCGATTCTCGCCTCTCCGACCGAGAAGGAGCCCTTGTTGCTCTATATAGCGGCGACAACACAGGTGGTCAGCACCGCCCTGGTAGTGGAGCGGACGGAGTCGGGCAAGGTGCTCAAGGTACAACGGCCCGTGTACTTCGTCAGCGAGGTCCTCTCCGACTGCAAGACAAGGTGGCAGCAGATCCAGAAGGTGATATACGCGCTGGTCATCACTCGGCGCAAACTCCGTCACTACTTCGACGCCCATCCGGTAACCGTCGTCTCCTCTTTCCCCCTTGCTGAGGTTCTAGGCAATCCGGAGGTGTCGGTCAAAATTTCTAAATGGGCGTTAGAATTAATGGATCAGGGAATAGAATTTACGCACCCATCTGCCGTAAAATCACATACCCTGGTAGATTTCATCGCCGAGTGGACCGAAACTCAGTTGCCCATAGTTCCTATCGAAAAGGGATGTTGGCGGCTGTTTTTTGACGGCTCTCTCACAAAAAGGGGTGCCGGGAGTGGGTGGCTGCTCATCTCTCCGAGAGGTGTGCGAATGCAATATGTCATCCGGCTCAATTTCCCAGCATCACACAATGTAGCCGAGTACGAAGCTCTGCTTAACGGCATGAAAGCAGCTGTCGAGTTAGGAGTCCGTAGGCTCGAAGCCTTTGGCGACTCTCAGCTCGTTGTTAACCAGGTCATGAATGAGTCCACCTGCACTAACCCCAAGATGGCGGCCTACTGTGCCGAAATCCGCCGTCTGGAAGAAAAATTCGATGGTTTTCAGGTTGAATACGTCCCTCGGCGGGACAACGAAACGGCCGATTCGTTGGCCAGGCTGGGATCAAACCGGGAGGTAATCCCGGCAGGCATTTTTGCCTGCGATCAAGACAAGCCGTCCATTAATGATCCTGCGTCGGCCGACCCGACGAAAGAGCAAGCACAAGAACCGGCTCCGATTGAGGCCAACGAGGCCTTGGTCATCGAGCGCGACAAAAACTCGGGGGCTCCCGCCGACCCCCGCGACGCCTCGCCCGACTCGGGGGCTGACCCCGGGTCCCGCGATGACTGGAGGCAACCCTTCATCGACTACCTCCTGCGACAACAGCTTCCGTCCGACCGCACTGAGGCACGCCGACTCGCAAGGCGCGCCAAGACATTTGCGATGGTCGGCGGCGAGCTGTATAAAAAAGGGCGCTCTGGAATCCTCCAACGCTGTATCCCTCTCGACGAGGGTAGGCAGTTACTCCAGGATATCCATGGCGGAACGTGCGGCCATCACGCTGCACCACGAAGCTTAGTCGGCAACGCGTTCCGGCACGGTTTTTATTGGCCGACCGCTGTTGCCGACGCCCAACGAGTGGTGCGCACTTGCGAAGGGTGCCAGCATTATGCTCGTAAAACTCATCTGCCGGCTCAGGCCCTCCAAACCATCCCTATTACTTGGCCGTTCGCGGTGTGGGGGCTGGACCTGGTTGGACCCTTCAAAAAGGCACCGGGAGGCTATACCCACTTGCTTGTCGCCGTTGACAAGTTCTCAAAGTGGATAGAGGCCAGGCCGATCGGCAAGATTGACTCGGCGCAAGCCGTCAAGTTCTTCACCGACATTGTACATCGATTCGGGGTGCCAAATGCCATCATCACTGACAATGGCACGCAGTTCACGGGGAAGAAATTCCTGAACTTTTGCGATCAATACGGCATCCGAGTCGACTGGGCAGCTGTTTCTCACCCCCAAACGAATGGGCAGTGTGAACGAGCAAACGGCATGGTCCTCCAAGGATTAAAGCCCAGAATCTTCAACAAGCTCAAGAAATTTGCCGGTCGGTGGGCAAAAGAGCTCGATGCAGTGTTGTGGAGCCTAAGGACGACGCCGAGTCGTGCCACTGGCTACACTCCATTCTTCATGGTGTATGGAGCCGAGGCAGTGCTGCCGACTGACCTGGATTATGGGGCCCCGCGGGTGCAAGCGTTTGACCCGGACCTCAACGAGCGCTACCTCGAGGATGCGCTCGACCAGATCGACGAAGCACGAGAGGCCGCGCTCCTGCATTCCGCCAAGTATCAACAAGCGCTGCGCCGTTACCACGAACGAAAGGTCAAAGGCCGCGCTTTCGAGGTTGGCGACCTCGTTCTTCGCCTTTTGCAGGGCAATCAGGGTCGGCACAAGCTGACTCCGCCGTGGGAGGGACCATACACCGTTGCGGAGGTGCTTCGGCCCGGAACCTACAAGCTCAAGAACGCCGACGGACGCATACTCGCCAACGCATGGAACATCGACCAGCTACGTCGTTTTTACCCTTAGCTTGTATCTCCATTTCCTTTTGTATCGTTCAAAGACATGCAAACGAAATAAAAAGAAAGTTCGTTTCTTTCTGTCTTTTTTAAATTCACAACAAGTCCTGACCTGCCGACCGCCGATCCCCGACCCTAACGGCTCGGGGGCTCCACCCGGCGGGCGCGCAAAAAAGGCCGTGTAAAGTCCAAAATGCCCATGACAAACGAGCGTCAAGGCCAAGAGCGAAAATTGCGCTGACAACGCGTCCGTGGCTAAGGAATTTACATGAAAATCCTAAGTGCAGGTCCGACTCGGACAGAACTTGAGCGTCGACGATCTCTCGGCCGACCCGACTGGCCGACTCGGGACTCTGACGCCTCGGCGGCTAGGAGCGGCCTGGGTTACCAGTCAGTCGAATGAAAGGTCCAAGGCAATCAGGCGGTCTGAAAGAGGAGGAAGTCACGAAGGGAAAAACACTTAAAATTTCGAATAAGTTTCGAACGAACACAAATTTAAAGAACGAAGTACTTGTTTCGTCTAAACTAAAGGCAAGTTCTTTATATTTACATGAGGGCCACTCGGCCCAACTCGACTAACTACTCTATCTCCTACTACTCGTCACTCGGAGGCGACGGCAGAGGGAACGCGAAGGAGGCGAGGAGGCCGGCAAGCGTCGCCGCGACGGGCGCGGCTTTCTTCTTCAGCTCCTCCATCTCTTCATCGGAGAAGCTAGGCACCATGCCCAGCGACAAGCCCTCGAGGTCGAGGGAGTCGCCGTAGTGCGTCTGCTCCATCACCAACGTCCAGAAGACTCCGGCCTCGAAGCTCTCACGACGGAGGGCACCGAAGCGGTTGGAGATGGAAAGCAGGCGCGCCTCCAGGGTGGTGGTCCCGTCCGGCTGTGGCACCTGCAGCTCGTCAACGAGAAGCTCGGCGCCGATCCGCAGCCGCTCCAGCTGGGTGTTCTCGCCCCGCGCCACCTCCAGGTCTGCCTTGAGCGCTGAAAACCAAGTAAACAAGAAAATCAAACAAGCGAACGACGAAGCGAATGGATCAAGGCAGAGGTACAGCAACCTTACCGTCAACCTCCTTCTCCAACCCGGCAACCCGGGCGGTGAGCTGGGAGACCAACTCGGAGGACGTCCGTCGAAGCACTTGTTCGGAGTCGGCCGCCTCGCGTGCCTTGGCCGCGTCCTCCTCCGCCTTCTCGGCTTTCTTCTCCGCCGCTTCGGCCCTCTTCTCCGCCGCTTCGGCCCTCTTTTCGGCGGCGGTCGCTCTCTCCTCTGCCCCGGCCAGCGCCAGCTTGGCCTGGTCGGCCTCCCGCATGGCCTGTGTGGCCTGCTCCACCACGGCCTGCGCCTCCTCATCAAGCCGAACTCGTTCGCTCTCTTGGAAGCGAATGCAGTTCGACTTGGCCCGACTCAACTTGGACAGTTCCTGAGACAACGAAGAGGGATAAGCAAAACAAAAGCGGGAAAAAGACTCTGCGAAAGAGTGAGGATGTACGCACCTGAGTCGGGGCCCCCATCGCCTTTATCGCGCGGAGCGCGGTCTCCAGAGCATGAATGGCTTGGCCCTGATTCTGGCCAAGCACGCCCCAGAGTTGCCGCTCCGCCGGCTCGTTGAGGACCCGCTCCTGTCCATCGGGCCCTTGGACGCGCAGGACATCGACGTCCGTGGGCGCACCCGAAGTCGACTGCGGCTGCGGAGGCGTGGTGGAGCTCAGACGAGGCCTCGACGGCCCGGACAGCGCGGAGCTGCCCGTCTCCATCAACGCGGCGACCACTGCAGCCGCCTCTGCCGACGTGCTCACCACCGGTGCCACCATGCTTGCTGCCGGCGCCGCCATGCTCGCCGCCGGCGCCGCCATGCTCGCCGCCGGCGCCGCCATGCTTGCTGGCGGCGCCGGCGGCGAGCCATGCTCGCTGCCGGTGCCGCCACACTTGCCGCCGGCGCCGCCATGCTTGCCGCCGGCGCCGCCGCGCTCGCCGCCGAGCCGGGCGCCGTCCCCAAAACCCCTGAGGACCGGAGTAGCTGCTTCCGTGGCAGGACCTGCAGCGGACCCCTGAAACAAAAGAGAATTAGCGAACGAAATAAAGAAGTAAAAGAAACGCAGCGAAGTCAAGTACTAACCGGAATGGCTGACGCTTCGGGGTCGGGCCGGCGGAGAGGGCACTCGCCGCCGCAGCCGTCGTCCCCGCAGAAGGCGCCATGGTCATCACCGCGGCGATCGCCTCCGAAACCGCCGTCGCGGGGACGGCGGCGGTCCCCGCCGACTCGGGCGAAGGAGTCACCGCGACTGGCAGAGCCGAGGATGTCGCCGTCGCGGAGACGGCGGCAGCCGTTGCCACCACGGTCACCACGGCCGACGGGGCCGTGGGGGACGCCACGGTCGTCATCATCGCGGCGGGTGGTAGCGTGGTGATCATGGTGGACGTGGTCGTGGGAGGGGCCGCGGTCGAGGCGCTCGTCGATGCCGTCGCCGCCGCGGCCACCGCCGAGCTCGTCGCCGCCGATGGCACGGTCACCACAACCGATGTCGTCGCGGCGGCCGATGCCATTAGTGGCCCTGCCATGGCCGTCGCCACGGGAAGCAATCTCGCGGGGGAGAGGGTGAGAGCCATGGAGGCGGGGGGAGCCGCCGACCGCGAATAGCCTGCCGCGCCCCCACTGCCTGAAGCGCCGGCGACGTTGGGACCCGGCGAGCGATCATCCAGTCGATCCCAGTCGACCTGGTCGTCATCGTCGTCGTCGGCGTCGTCATCGCCGCCCTCGTCGTCATCATCGTCGTCCTCGGAGTCGGAGACCACGTCGCCTCGGCGGCGACGCCGTCTCTTCTCCTCTTCCCTCTTCACCTGTTTCGCCTTCTTGGCGTCCTCGCGGTCTTTGCGGGCCTTCTGCCGCTCCGCCTGCTCCCTGTTGCTCGCGCGGACGGCGTCGTAGACTTCGGGAAGAGGGGCGGCAGAAGGAAGGAAGGCGACGCCAGTCTAAATCCAAGAAAAAGTGTATAAGCGAAAAATCGGAAAAATCGAAACAATGCCGAATCGGGATCGAAACCAAACCGAAAAACTTACGAATTGTAGGGCCCCCTGCTCCGGAAGCATCGGCGGGTGGCCCGGGATCGGATAGTCAAAACTATCCCAATCCGCCGCTGTCTTCCCCATCGCCTCCGAGAGCCGGGCCTTCAGCTCTCGGACGGAAATCCGTGGCTCCGCGTGGGGGTCCACCATGCAGGTCCCCTCCCACGCAAAGTCGCGGCCCATCTCCCACATGGGGAAGCGCCGGTCTTGGAGCGGCGCAAGCCTCCTGGCGTGGTAGGCGCCAATGACCCCGACGCCCGCAACGCTGCCCCTCTTGAGTTTGCCGATCGTATCCAAGAGATCGGCCAACTTCTTTTTGTCAGGGGCGGCCGGTCCCCAACCCCAGCACTCGGGCGCCTCTTCGATCAGGCGCCCGGTGAACTCCGGGAGCGGCGCGAGCGCGGTGTTCTTGAGGTAAAACCACCTCTCGTGCCAACCCTTGTTGGTGTCGGTGACGGCCATGGTGATGTACTCGCGGGCCCGGGTGCTCCGGAGCCGGAAGCTAGCACAGCCGATTGGGACGGCGCGCGGATTCCCTTCCGCGTCCTTCTTGGTCTGGAGCGCGAGGGTGAAGAAGTACTTGAAAAGGTGGAAATGGGGGCGAATCTTCAAAAAACCTTCGCACAAGGCGACGAAGGCGGAGATGTGCTGGATGGAGTTGGGGTTGAGGTGCTGCAACTCCAACTTGTAGTGGTGAAGCAGGCCGCGGAGGAAGGGAAGAGGCGGCATGCCGAAGCCGCGCTCGTGGAAGGAGCGGAAGGAGACAATGTAGCCGTCCGGCGGCGATGGTATCCTCTCCTCCCCGGGTACCAACCACTCCCGCTCCGCGGTGAGAGGCATCAGAAGGCCGCGCGCAACCAGGGCATCGAGGTTCCCCTTGGTGCTGTTGGACCGGCTCCAATCCGCCATGGCGAATGCGGGCGAGGGACGCGGAGCGACAGCGAAACGAAGGGAGGTTGGAAAGCGAGCGAGGCGAGGAAGACGAAGCGGTTTGTGCAAAGGCGAGCGGCGGTGGATGCGAAAGGTCGCGAAAACCTGGTAAGACAAATGAGGTTGGGCTCATCCCCCTTTTTATAGTTATCGCGTTCACACGACGCATCGTTCCCCGCGCCTCCCCTGTTTCTCGATCTAACAGGTGCAGGTGCCTTAAAAACCGCCATCATGGCCTGCTCCACTACCGCACGAAGACAGATCGTGGCCTCGATCCGCGCGGAAGGCGAACCGTCGCGTCTCCACGACGCACGATGACGGCCCAGGCGGGCTTGGAATCCCGGCCGGGCCCACAGGTAATAAAGGCTAGGGGCTGAAAACGCCCCGACGGCCCAGTTTTCGGCCCAGGAGTTCGAAGGCCGGCCCCGCGAAAGGGTTCGAACGGCCGCTCCAGGGCAAAACTAAGTGAGGGGCCACCAAAGAGGGGTCCCCAGCGACCGCAACCCGTACACCGTAGTACAATGGGCCTCTGACGGTAGCGTCCGAGTCCGAGTCTAAAAAACCTCGACCTTGATCTCCCATCGAGGGAGGGCATCGAGCCCACTGACTCCGAGCGAAAGGAGTCGGCGATCGAAAAAGGCAGGAACTCGGATCTTAATGAGGCCGACTCCAGCTAGTCTCAATCGGACCCCCGCGAAGGGCAAGCCGAGGCCTTCACTCGGACACACCCGTTTGCAGCTTAAACGAGCACCACGCATCGAACCATCGAGGAATGGCGTGGCCGGCACATGCGTGTCCCGTCTTATCGTAAAGACGCGCGGGTACGGACGAAACAAAAAGACGAAACGACCCTCGGACGGATCCGCGCATCGAGCGAGGACTCGGGGGCTCGCATTCGCAAACAATGACCTACTGCGTGGTCTCGGGAAAACCTTTTTTGTCACCCTCGGCACAAGTAAACCACTTGTACCGAGGCTCGGGGGCTACACCCCACCGGTAGGAGTAGTACGAAAATACCCTCAGAAAGACAACGACAAGCCTCGACGGCGACCACGACCCCCGGCCGCCGCCCAGGCTCGGGGGCTACTGACGGATACCCAAATCAGGGTATCCTGATCTGGGATACTTAATTCTGCTAACCGTCTCAGCTTAATTGTGTAGGGCCCACAGGAACAGGCACACGACAACAGAGCGCTCGAGGGACCCACGGCCGACCCCGAGGGCACATACAAGTTCCGCCTCGCCCGACCCCCAGTCGAGGCGGGCCCACGACTTCCGCCCCGCCCGACCCCGAGTCGGGTGGGGTCCACAGACTCCGCCTCGCCCGACCCCCAGTCGGGCGGGCCCCGAACTCCGCCTCGCCCGACCCCCAGTCGGGCGGGCCCCGAACTCCGCCTCGCCCGACCCCCAGTCGGGCGGGCCCCGAACTCCGCCTCGCCCGACTCCCAGCCGGGCGGGCCCACAAGCCGCGCTTCGCCCGACCCCGAGTTGGGAGACTTCGTCGAGAAGATTTTCCTCTGGCAAGGAGGACAGGCATTTACGACGAGTAGCTGGGAAGCCTTAACTCTACCCAGCAACTCATATACTTGCAGGCACGCGATCTGACCTGCACAGTGACACCTGTCCCATCTCGCAGCGCCGCCTGACACCTCGAGTACAGCAGCGGGATGGCTACGGCATCATCATCACCCTGAACAGGGACGAAGACCGGACCGGCGACAAGACGGCCGCGACAGTCTGGGTTGACATCTCGACCACCTGCCCGGCGACCAGGCTGACAGGACGCCGCCTGACTAGAGCCACAGTAGCGGCTAGGGATCAGACTAGTGCGGCGTGTAGCCGCGCTGCCCACAACTCGAAAGCCCCGTTCCCATTTGTAAACCGGCTCACTCCTTGACTATAAAAGGAGAGCTGGGTGCATGAGGAGGGGGGGGTCCGGACAGAGATACAACGCACACAGACATAGAAATACACACGAAGAGGCTTGGAGTCTTCCTCCTCCCTCGTCAACACTTGTAGTTCCCCTCTGCAAGTCGAAACACGAACTACCCACGAACTGGACGTAGGGCATCGATTGCCTGAACCAGTATAAACCTTGCCTCTCTCGCAAAACCCTCACCATCATAGAAGATTGTTAGGCGCCGTAGTTACAAATTTACTTGTCGGCCGGTTTCTTAACACCGACAGAACGGTTATAACAGAGCATCATTCTCAAGTCCTAAGTTTGACTTTTATTCTCCGGAGGTTTTGAAAGATTTTTCAAACAAAAGCGAAGTTCCTCGAATGTTACTCTCGAATCGCTCAATGTGTATATTCCTCACCAAGGCATTGTGTTGCCTGCATCATCCCACTTCTAAAGGCTTGATATGTGGAGCTTGGTAGGGATGATATAAGGCATACTTGCATCACACATATTGCTGAACCAAAAGAGTGGATCCATGGAAAATGCAAGTCATACAACCTTGATCAAGATGTGCATGTGTGTATATGGTGGGTGGTGAGGTGGAAGTGGTACTCCTTTTGGGTGTCACCTTCTCTTTCTCTCTTTTGAACTTTATGAGGAGGACATGGCTATCTTTTTTTTCTTTCTTTCTTTTTCTTCCCCTTTTCTTTTTCTCTTGCTCCACTTTTGTATGAGCAGGGGTTATTCTTTTTATTTTGCATAGCCATGTCTCCAAATGATATTTTTGAGAGAGAAAGGTGACAAAGGTTTTTGGAGTATTTATTTGGTGGATGGAGTGGCGGAATTTGCTTAACTTCCAGTGTAGAAGTTTAGCATGCGAGGTGGAGTGTACGTGATCTTGATCAAGAGAGTATGACAAGTATCTCACTAGGGTCACACAATTTTGATAAACCTCAATGCAATGACAAGCAGCATATGTGGAAGGGTTTGCAATGTATGAACAACATATGGCTTTAGTAGGAATTTTGATCATTGAGGAACTTTATCATTTTTGAATTTTGTAAAAGAAAAGACTCCGGAGTTAAGTCGCACTCATGGACAAGATCATAGCAGGCCTATTTGTACCATATCATAACTCACAACAACTTAGACTTGGATCAAGTACTATGCTACCCACAAGTTTCAAGTTCTAAGTAAGCACACTAGCCAAAAATCTCAAAACTAGGGAGAGCACTAAGTTGTAAACTAGGTACAAGCAAGAGATAAAACAGAGCAACTATTCATCATCTCAACATAGGGAAGACTAGACACTCTTACTCGCATAAGAGAAAGCTATTAAAAACATAAAGACTATTTTTGTTCTTTTTAGTTTTGCAAATTTTTATTTCGTTTTTCATATAGATGCAAGAACAAGCAAATAAAGGAAAAGAAAAGGGATACAAGTTGTGATACATGATACCTTGGCGGGGGATATGGTATCTCCACCAAGCTTGTTCTTGCTCAGGAGTCCTGTGAGGGATAGAATACCTGAGTGACGGAATCACTTGTTATGGTCTTCTCCTCCGAAGAGGGGGACGTGTGTGATGTCGTCTTCACCGTCGAACAAGCTTCTTTTCTAGGTTGGAACTTGAACTTCTCTTCCTTTCCGTTGATGTAAAGGCGGATCTCTCCGGTCCCAACATCGATTTGAGCCTTTGTGGTGCTGAGGAAGGGTCGTCCTAAGATGAGGGGTGTGTCCTTATCCGTGTCCATGTCTAGTACCACAAAGTCGACGGGGATAAAACTCCCATTGATCTTGACAGGGATGTCTTCGGCTATCCCGGCTGGATAGCGGATAGATGAATCCGCGAATTGCAGCCTCATGGGTGTCGGTGTTAGGTCAGTGTAATTCAATTGGTCGAAGACTTCCTTGGGCATCACACTAACACTAGCCCCCAGGTCACACAAGGCCTGATTGAAGCGGTGTGGGCCAATAGAGCATGATATGGTAGGACAGCCCGGATCTTTCTTCTTTTCGGTGAGTTGGTTGAGTATAGCAGCACTGCACTCTTCAGTGAGCTTGATCGTTTCTGTGGATGGCAATGGTCGCTTGTTGTTGAGTATGTCCTTGAGGTAGCGTGCATATGTCGGTACTTGCATCATGTCCATCAAGGGCACGTTGACATGGAGTTTTTGAATAACTTCGACAAAGCGAGCAAATTGCTCATCCACACTTGGCTTCCTATTACGGTGGGGGAATGGCATGAAGGTTGTATCTTGAAATGAGAGTGGTGCCTCCTTCCCATCCTTTTTCTTCGGTTCATTTTCTTCTTCAATTTGGACTTTTGGCGGTTCTTCTCTTTGCTCCTTTTGTCGGTTCGTTCTTTTCTCTGCATGATCAGGATATGGCAGATCCCGAGTGGACTTACCTCCCCTCGTGGTAATCGCATTGACATTTTCTAAGACCGGCTCGGGTTGCCCCGGAATCTATCCAGAACTCGAGGTAGGAACAAGAGCAGCAATCTGAGCTATTTGAGTTTCTATCATTTTGTTGAAGCTCAACTGATTCTTGAAAGCAGAAGATAAACCCTCTATCTTGGAATTGATACTCTCAAGATTTTTGTCATTGGCAGCAAGCTTCTTGTTGATAGACTCATTGATCTTTGCTTGGACATTAACTAGATCTCTCAAGGGAGGTTGGTTGTTGTAACTAGAAAAGTTGAGGTTGGTTGTTGTAACTAGAAAAGTTGTTACCTCCTTGATATTGTGGACAGTTTTGATTGACACCTTGCCCACCGTTTGGACGATACCCATTGTTGTTGTTCATGTAGCATGCTTCTTCTTGGGTATGTGTGGGGCAATTAATCCCTATCTGGCCAATGTCACCACATTCTTCACACGTCATGCGTGAATCAACGGCACGAACGGTGCCGAAGTCCTTGAAATCGTCCAATCGCTTGAGAAGTTGTTCAACCTTGGTGGTGAACAACCTTGGTGGTGAACATATCAACTCCTTTCACAGGGTGCACGCCTTTAGAGTGTGTTTGGAGCTTTTCATCGCTCCACCCTTGATTTGAAACCATCTTCTCAATAAGATCTTTTGCTTCATCAATAGTTTTAGAGAAGAAAGCCCCTCCAGCAGCAGCATCCATATGTCCACGGGTTGTAGGTGTCAACCCGTTGTAGAAATGTTGAAGGATGAGCCATTCTTCCATACCATGGTGTGGACTGGCGGATATGTATTCTTGAAACCTTTCCCACGCCTCGGCGATGGATTCATTGCTTGCTTGCTGAAAGCTTGATATTCTTCCTCGAAGAGCATTGGTTTTGCCCAACGGGAAGAACTTAGAGAGGAACGCAGATGAGCCTCGGTCCCAAGTGTCAATGGCAGCACGGTTGGCATAAAACCACTGTTTCGCCTTCCCAAGGAGTGAGAAGGGGAACAATCAGAGTCGGATAGCATCTTGATTTAATCCAGGGGTTGCAGACGTGTTGCATATCTCAAGGAACTGTTGAAGATGAGTATTGGCATCCTCAGTAGCTTTTCCACAAAAGGGAATAGTTTGCACCATAGTGATCAGGCTGGCTTTGATTTCAAATCCTGCGTCTCCAGCGTTGACATCGGGCCCAATAAGCACATTGTCAACGGAGGGAGCAGCGTAATCACGAAGGGTCCTTTCAGCAGCCATGATGATTGGAGATTGAGGTGCGGGAGATGCGGGCTCGCTTGGCGCAAGTCCTTGTGAGGAAGTGTCGGCGCGTGATCGGGTCTTTCTCACAAGTGACTCTGGATTATCAACAAAGTTTTGCGGCAAGTTGAATCCGCTCATACACTATCCTGTTTTCACATCAAAGAGAAAACAGATCAAGGTTAGCCTGCATGGGCAGTGGTTAAGTCACATCATGTGCAACCATGAGCAATCATTGTACTCTTGTTAACCAATGTCTTCCCCGGCAATGGCGCCAGAAATGCTTGTTGGTGTTCCTTACGGTACACCGATATTTGGGTTAAAGAGTCTTGCAATAATATTACCAGATAGCCCATCACTAGCAAGGAGTGCTAGAGATGTCCTATCGGCATTCCCATGATAAGAGGATTCGCAAGCGCACGGATAACCCATTGTAGCATTTCACCCAAGAGTATTCCGGGGTATCGTGATTTATATTTTTCCAAAGGAAGACATGGTCAACAGTAGTACTTATGCTCAATAGATTACAATGAAAGACAAACCCACAATCCAATGCAGGGGTAAGTGATAAAGATATATAATGGATAGTGTGACACACACAGAGGATTTTTGTCGGGTACCCAAAACCAGGTACCCGCGATTACCCACATAACCTCACAATCATACCTAAATGACCAAGGACTGGGCCAGAAGCCGTGGTTGTCTCCGCAGGCACCAAGGTCAAAGCCCAGCCCACGACGCGTGACGCGGCCCGCAGCCGGGGAGGCCGCACAGGCAAAGAAAGGCCCGATTCCTCGAACGACCTCCCGACCCCCGGGGGTCGGGGAAAAACTCCGCCTCGGCCGACCCCGGTCGCCCGACCCCATCCTCCGATCGAAGGGGTCGGACCACCGAAGTCGGAGCTTGGCCGGTGGAACGCATTAATGGGCCGCAAGTGGGCGTCCTTCGGCACTGTCCGAAGACGTGAACCGCAAGCCCCACACGTCCCGCAGGGACGGTTGACAGTGGTCAAGCTGTCTCACCACGCGGTAACAGTGCGAGCCGTATGAGAACAGGGTCGCACAGTGCTCAAACAGGACACGGACATCCCCGCCGCAGTCGAACTGTAGCAGCCGTCGCCGCCCACGCCCGGAGGAGAAGGCGTCGAGGACGGACGCGCCTTTCCCTGCTGAGCCGCCTACCTACATCGAGCTATTTACCAATTCTCTTACTTTCTTTTTCTTTTTTCCTCCATCCTTGTAACAGTCAACTCTCCCTTGACAGATAAAAGGGAGAGCTTGACTCGCAGCTGGGGGACCGCATTCTCATTTTCTCATTCGCACACACACTCACTTCGGCCTTGCGACGCACGCAAGGGCGAACTCCATGAACACTTAGAGACTTGGGAGCTTCTCCCTCTCTCGAAGAGCTTGTAACCCCTACTACGAGCAACACGAACCAAACCAACTCACTGGACGTAGGGCTTCGATCGCCTGAACGAGTCTAATCCCTTGTGTCTTTCTCACCCTTTCCAATCAACCGCAGCGCGTAGTCTAAATTTACTCGTCGGCCAGATGTCTCAACGCCGACAATTTCACTCTCAGATAAAAGGCGACAGTCAAGTCTAGGCAGGAGCAAAACTAACTAACGGGTGCTACTCCTAATGTACGTTACCAAATAGCGTACTAGGATTCTACCTACGTTAGGCTTACACTAGTGAGAGCTAAGAGCCTATGGCTAGAGATCATCGATAGATCCGGTTTAGGCCTGGTATGACAGGCCACGCCGGCCTTTTGTATAAACTCCTATGCCATACCCGAACGTGGAGGATTACGGAAGGATGGACAGGGCTGTCACCACCTGCCACCTACCTCTACAAACCGTGGGGCACATGCACAAACAAGGATAGAAAGAGAATCTAGCACCATGCTAGCATCACTCGCCATAACTCTAGATCCCTCGAGGCACCCCGCAGGGCGGTAAACCTAGAGCTTCCCTTTCGGGAGAATGAACCCGATATCTAGTCACAAACAACTAGCCAAACTAGTCTAAACCAGTCAAGGATCAAATCTAGTACTACGCTATGCATAAGCGTTCATCGCTCAAGAACGAGCGATGAACGAAGAACGAATATGAACGATCATTCATAATCGGTGATCGAGTATGAACGAATGAAGAACGTCCGATGAATGCCCACGAACGTTCATCGATGAACGATGAACGAACGACGAACGAACATGAATGAACAACGAACGCTCATCCAAGAACACAACTAGATTAAGGATGAACAACATAAGCACACAGCCACTATATGATAAACGATGAATCATTGATAAAGATCAAGTCTTACAAGAGAAGGATACAAGAACATACCCAATTCTCCAAGAGACTTGGGAGCACAAGGGCAGCCCACTACTTAGCCTAGCTCTACCTAAACAGCCTCTAGCTCTAAGGTGAGGAGGAGGAGGGAATGAGCCTCAAGTGGTGTGTGTTCTCTAGGAGGGGGGTACCCCTTTATTTATAGACTTGGAGGTGGGTTCTTGGAGGCGGTTCCTGAGGTCGATGGCAACCACCATAAGAAGATGGGCCCAGGGGGCCACCAGAGCAGGTCGGCCGACCTGGCCAGGTGGGTCGGCCGACCTGGGCCTGGCCCCTCCTGGGCTGGGTCTTGGCAGGTTGGTCCCCCTTGGCCTGTAGGCCTCTGATCCAGGTGCATTGGCCTTTAGTTTATTCTGGGTTTTTATTGATCTTGGCCTTTTATTTTGGAGTTGCATTCCTTCGGCAATCTTCGATTTATGGAAGTGTTGGATTTGATGCCTTGGGACATGGATACACCTGGATATTCCCTGCTTTCCACCTGCACACTAACAACTAGAGGTACATGTGGAAATAGGTTATTCATAAATAAAATGCAAGTAAGAAGTGCCAATTCTTCCTTATTCATTGAGCTATGTGACGGTCGAAAGTGCCAATTCTAGAAGACGTTGCACTTCGGCTCGCACTGCTTCTACCCTGTCATCTGACGTTTTCCTCAGTTTCTGCTTCTTGGGCTTCGTCTTTCCATCAATGTCCAACTTGTGCTCTATCATGCTTCTGCTTACTCCTCGCAGGTCATTAGATGACCATGCGAAGACATCTTTGTTCTTTCGAAGCAATTCGATCAGGGCTTCCTCTTCTTGCTTTGGGAAAAAATTACTGATGAATATGCTTTGGTCTAGAATTTGCTCGTCTAACAAGACCTTCTTCGTTTGCTCTTTCTCTTTTATGCCTCGATTGTCCTTGTCCAGTTCCCTCTCTGATATGAGGTGTTTGTATCTTTCCTCTTCTTCGGGTTCTCCAGTTAGAACATAGACATTTTTCTGCCTTGGAGTTATACCCTTTTCAATTCACTCCTGCATCCAAAAATCTCCAAAGACGGTGATTGTTGACGGTGTAAAAACCATGAAATTACCGTCAACATATCGGTAAATAAAAGGCTAATCACCAAGGTTCTATGCATAGTAGTTAGGAATTAATCTACTTCCACGAGTTTTGGTGATTTTTGGATGCAGGAGTGAATTATGCAATAAAGTGGGCCTGCACCGAGGCAAAGGCAGGCCGGCCGGCCCCACCTTAGGCTGGCCGGCCCCACTTGTCGCCCACCGACCCCGGTCTTCCTCCAGCAGGCTGTAGATGGGCTGAAACGTCACAATCCAAAGCCTGTGCAGTAGAATTCCACCGACATATCGTCTGGTGGGCTATTTGGGCCTCAACTTGGCCCTTGCTCCAGTTCTGCCGCCCCCACGAAGCAACCGACCTACGGACCGACTTCAGGAGGCAATCAGGGACGTCCAGGAGCGAGGCGGTGGCGAACCGCCACATCAGACGGCCGGCCGCCCCCCCCCCCCCCCCCTACTAGGCCGGTCGGCCTGCCTTGGCACGCCCGCCACTCCACCTTGCGCTATAAGATCCCCCCTGTCCTAAAGACCCTATAAATACCCCTCGTGTCCGCAGGAACAACGCGCACCTCACTGATCCAAGAGATCCATTACTCATTTGTGTAGAAGTAGAGTTAGTATTGGGAGTTAGAGTGGAGTAGAGTAGAGTGAGAGCTCTTCTCGAGGTTCCGGAAGTCTTCTCGGAGTTTCGGTATTGTTCTTGTATCTTGACTCTTGTAGAATTACTCTTTTATTATTTATATAATTATTTCTAAAATTATTTAGTTTATTCTTCATTTATTTCTTTTAGTAATTCTTTTATATTTAAGTTTATTCACTTAGTTAAGCTAGTGCTCATAATAGTCTTGTTGTGGGTTTTGAGATTGTGTCTAAATAGTATGAGTGAGTGCTTTGGCAAAATGGACTTCGCGCTTAGTGAAAGCTATGCTACATTCTTAGATAGGGCTATTCTCTCGATCAAGAGTAGTTCCTCTAGGATAGTTGTAAGCGCGGTGCTTAGAGCTATACCTATGCATGATTGGCGTTTGTCTTTACGGAGGACGGTAGCCCCACGTGTGACAGGCGTGTTCAGGCCTTTTCAATCCGCCACGTTCAAAGGCAATCCAACCGGGTTCTCAATAGCGGTTACATCCCAGGGGGAACCTGCAGTATTGGGGTTCAGTACCAACCTTGGCATGATGGCCGTGCTCCGAAACAACATGACTTGAGTGTGCATAACCTTAGCTATAGTACATAACCTTGTAGAATTAATTGCTAGAAGTAAATAGATGTAAAATTAACATATAGGAATCTTTACCTCTATCTCGTTGTTCTCCCAATGTAACTTCTACTATCTCTTTTATTTCCTTGGATTATATGGTGAGTGCCACCCATATATCATGTACCTCTTTTACCTCCGTCTTAAGTAAGGTATCGTTATTTCACACAATATGTATCTACTTTGTTACATTTCAACTTCCTATCGCTCTACTTCCCTGAGTAAATATAAATACAGTAACCCTGGAATACTCCAAGGTGAAATGCTACAATGGTGTTCCATGCGCTTGCGGAATTAATGGAAAATTAATTATACGCATATTCACCGCCAACAAGCATTTCTGGCGCCGTTGCCGGGGAAGTAGCAGCTAGGATTTTGAAGTATAACTTTGTATACTATTGTGAAAGTAACTTTACTTACTTTTGCGGGCTTACCCTTGTCCTGTTTTCTTGTTGTGGACTTTTAAACAGGACCGTGCATGACTGGTTTCGACTTACTAGAAAACTTCCGCTCCGACCCAGAGCAGTTCTTGAGGAGGGCGAGAGCAAGACTCACCCCTCCTTCCGCACGTGCGACATCCAAAGCTCTGGCTGTCGAAGGATCCTCTCCACCGGTCATCGACCCACCCGCCTCAACCTCAACCAACAACAACATGGGTGAGCCGGTCGAGAAGTCGATCCATGAGTTCTCCGCACCGAACATAGAGAACATCCGCGTGGGACACCTCCCGCGCATCAACAACAAGGACTACGAGCTCAAGCCGGCCCTGCTCAACATGATCTTGGCCAGTCCTTTCTGTAGCAAACCTTCGGAGGATGCAAACTCTCACCTCCAGCGGTTCTTGATGACGTGCAACACATTTGCACGCAAGGATCAATCTGAAGAAGAGATTCGCTTGCAGCTCTTTCCATTCTCACTGTTGGGGAAGGCCTTGCAATGGTTCTTTGCGAACGTTGAAGCTCTCAACACCTGGGAGGCGTGCTCAAACGCCTTCCTCGCTAAGTTCTTCCCGCCGGGCAAGACAACTGCCCTGCGCAACAAGATTACGGGCTTCCAACAACTCGCAGATGAGTCCATCTCCGAAGCATGGACGAGGATGCAAGACTACGTGCTCGCATGCCCACATCAGGGCATGGAGCCGTGACTCCTCATCCAAAGTTTCTATCATGGACTGAAGCCTACCGCAAGGGAGCACCTCGATGCCGCTTCAGGCGGCTCTTTCTTCTCGCTTAGCGTGACAAACGCTAAGAAGTTGATTGAGAAGGTGGTGACCAACCAAAGCCATGACGAACGTCAATTGTTCCCAAGCAAGGGACGTGGAGTACATCAAGTGGAGGCCTTGGACATGCTTGCTCTCATGCTTGATCAAGTCCTTGAGAAGATGAAGACTCCGCAAGATCTGCAGGTTGCGGATTCCCGCATGACGTGTGAAGAGTGTGGCAACACGGGGCACCTGGGAATTCATTGCCCCAATGCCATGGAGGAATGCAACTTCCTCAACAATGGCAATGGATTCCTTCCCCAGAACAACTACAGCTGGAACTCCAACCCCGACCTCTCCTTCAACAGAAATCAGGGAGGTAATGCTAATTTCTCTCGCTTTGAGCCCTCTATCAAGGATCTAGTGCTTGGCCAAGTTAAGATCAATGACGGCATTAGTAAGAAATTTATTTCTACTGGTAAGGCCTTGGAAAGCATAGATGCTAAGCTAGAGTCGTTCAGCATTGCACTGTAAAACCAGCTCAGCCATAATAAAATGCTAGAAACGCAAATTGCGCAAATTGCTTCAGCTGTTCAGCCTCCTGTTATGGGTAGACTTCCGGGGCAACCTGAAGTCAACCCCAATGAGACTGTAAATGCAATAACTATCAGGTGTGAAGAAAAATATGAAGACTCACCATCCATTGAGGACATGAAGAAGAAGGACCCAGGGTGCCCGAGCATTCCCTGCTTGATCAACGAGCGGTGTTTCTCTCGAGCACTATGCGATGTGGGAGCAAGCGTGAGCATCATGCCCAAGTCAATCTACAAGGGGATAAGACGCCTAATGTCTCCCACGGCAATGGGCATGAGCATCCAGCTTGCAGATGGGTCACGACGCACACCCGAAGGGATACTCAAAAATGTCCCTATCCAGATCAAGAGTCTCTTTGTCCCTGTTGATTTCATTGTGCTAGACATGGAAATGGACGACAAGATCCCTCTCATCCTTGGGAGACCATTCTTGAGCGCCACCAACACCAACATCAACATGGGGACAGGGGAGATTCACTTGGACTACAATGGCACAGAGGAAATATTCAACTTCAAGCCTAAAGTTGAACAGTGCAACCAAGTGAGGGTCTTCTATGGAAAGAACCCGAGAGAAGTGGAGAAGATTGAGATCACTCCACCAATGCCGCAGCCAGACAAGCTCATCACACACATGAGGAACTACCTGGCAAGAGAAATGGAAAGACGGCCAGCCAATTGTTGGAGAAGTCCAAAGAAAGTATCCGCGCAGCCCAAGACGCCACAAGCACCCTTAGCACTTCAATAAACAACAGGCGAGTCAAAGTCGCCAAGGAGGAGGAGAGCTAGGCGCTCCAAGAAAAAACGGGCAGCAAAGGTACCCACAGAGGAGAGTACAACATTGGCGCCTACAACAATGGTCGCCGCCACAAGCACTAAGAAGTCAACCAAAGTGTGGCGGAAGAAAGAAAGAACCTCTACACCGCCTGATTCTCCGGCGAGCGAGGTCCAATCGAGCTGAACAAGAAGGAGAACGTCTAGCTCAAAGACGTAAAAATGAGAACCCTCCGATTGGGGAGGCCATCCCAATCGTTATCTTTTAGCCAGGCCTGGCACTTGCTTTTTCATTAAACCTAGAAAATAAAATAAAAATTATAAAATATAAAAATACCAAAAATAGTAAGACCCTCGGCGATGCCCACTAGGGGCTAGCCACTTGTATCACCCTCATTCTTTTTGCAGGTACAAGAAGAATGGAGGAGGAGGCCTATTCGAGCTTAAGCCTTGCAAAGGCTCAAGCTTGGGGAGGACCCGCAGGTAAGTCGGCGATTCAACACAAGCTTAAGTCTCGCAAAGACTCAAGCTTGGGGAGGACCGCCAGGTAAGTATTTCTATCGATTAATAAAATACTCCCTGTTTTGAATAAAAATGCTAGAATCTTGGTGAATACTACACTTAAAGGAAATGATGATTAGTTACATGATAGCTCCCCTTGTGTCGCATTGATGCAACCTCTACTCCTGCATGTGTGTTATTTATACTTGAGCGTAGTCACATCACTTGTGTTGCTACATTTTGTGGGTTGCATACATCATACCAAGTCTAAGCATTGTTAACTATGATATGGCATGATTAGGACTCTTTGCAGTTCTTAGCATGGTAAAAGTTCAGAGATGTTTTTCTTTCTAATTGCTGCAAGTACCTAAAAACCCTTTCGTTTTGTAAACACTTCCCTTGTGAGGATGTATTTACCTACCAAAGCCATATCATACAGATATAAAGACATCCCCACTCATAACCATTTGCTCATGCATTGAGTTTTGTTAACGTTTAAATGCTTTTGAGAGTAAGCACTCTAAATCTCGGTCACTATTCCTTCGCGTGAGTTTTTGTTTTCTTTCCACCAAAAAGGAATGTTTGAAAAATCATCAAACATCTCCATTCATCCATCATCACTTCATTTGCAAAACTTATTGGTCTATATCAAAAAGCTCAAGAATATTTCAAAAAATGCTCATGAACCTATCATCGCTAGTGCCAATGCCTCATGGAGTCTAAAAAAAAATGAAAAAAAAAAGAGAGAGACTCCATGATGAACATTCAAAAATGCACTAAGGTTCTTATCATAAACATCTTGAGCATGAGCATAAAAGAAGACCAAAACTTTGCAAAACCATCTCCATCAGTGTGTGTTCATCTTCTGTCCTCCATCACCATTTTCCATATGACCGAGATATAAAGAGTTGCTATGTCTCTTGAGATTTATTCTTTACCAAGCTCCACATACAAGCCTCATTTGGTAGAAGGTAGGATTTGAGTGAAGCTTGTAGGAATAGACTCACTAGAGGGAAGGGAAGTGTGAACCAAAACAAAGGAGAAATTTTTACCTTGTCTTGCAGCACATAAAAACTCTGGACTTAATCCTGCTAGAATTGTTTCGTCCAAAAGTGTTGTTCTAGTTTTCAATGCTATGTGACAAGGTGAAGCATACACGCCCCCACACATGTGCAACACTCGTGAAAATTCCGTACTCTTGTATACTTACCACCATTTAGGGAGTACGTGGTTGCATCTTTGTTACCCTTGGGGCGCTATCTTTGTAACTCCTGATCCGCCGGTACCCTAAGTTGTTTGCTCGAGGACGAGCAAAGTTAAGCTTGGGGAGTGTGTTGACGGTGTAAAAACCATGAAATTACCGTCAACATATCGGTAAATAAAAGGCTAATCACCAAGGTTCTATGCATAGTAGTTAGGAATTAATCTACTTCCACGAGTTTTGGTGATTTTTGGATGCAGGAGTGAATTATGCAATAAAGTGGGCCTGCACCGAGGAAAAGGCGGGCCGGCCAGCCCCACCTTAGGCCGGCCGGCCCCACTTGTCGCCCACCGACCCCGGTCTTCCTCCAGCCGGCTGTAAATGGGCTAAAACGTCACAATCCAAAGCCTGTGCAGTAGAATTCTACCGACATATCATCTGATGGGCTGTTTGGGCCTCAACTTGGCCCTTACTCCAGTTCTGCCGCCCCCACGAAGCAACCGACTTACGGACCGACTTCAGGAGGCAATCAGGGACGTCCAGGAGCGAGGCGGTGGCGAACCGCCACATCGGACGGCTGCCGGCCCCCCTACTAGGCCGGCCGGCCTGCCTTGGCGCGCCCGCCACTCCACCTCGCGCTATAAGATCCCCCCTGTCCTAAAGACCCTATAAATACCCCTGGTGTCCGCAGGAACAACGCGCACCTCACTGATCCAAGAGATCCATTACTCATTTGTGTAGAAGTAGAGTTAGTATTGGGAGTTAGAGTAGAGTAGAGTAGAGTAGAGTGAGAGCTCTTCTCGAGGTTCCAGAAGTCTTCTCGGAGTTTCGGTATTGTTCTTGTATCTTAACTCTTGTAGAATTACTCTTTTATTATTTATATAATTATTTCTATAATTATTTAGTTTATTCTTTATTTATTTCTTTTAGTAATTCTTTTCTATTTAAGTTTATTCACTTAGTTAAGCTAGTGCTCATAATAGTCTTGTTGTGGGTTTCGTGATTGTGTCTAAGTAGTATGAGTGAGTGCTTTGCCGAAATGGAGTTCGCGCTTAGTGAAAGCTATGCTACATTCTTAGATAGGGCTATTCTCTCAATCAAGAGTAGTTCCTCTAGGATAGTTGTAAGTGCGGTGCTTAGCGCTATACCTATGCACGATTGGCGTTTGTCTTTACGGAGGACGGTAGCCCCACGTGTGACAGGCGTGTTCAGGCCTTTGCAATCCGCCACGTTCAAAGGCAATCCAACCGGGTTCTCAATAGCGGTTACATCCCAGGGGGAACCTGCAGTATTGGGGTTCAGTACCAACTCTGGCATGATGGCCGTGCTCCGAAACAACATGACTTGAGTGTGCATAACCTTAGCTATAGTACATAACCTTGTAGAATTAATTGCTAGAAGTAAATAGATGTAAGATTAACATATAGGAATATTTGCCTCTATCTCGTTGTTCTCCCAATGTAACTTCTATTATCTCTTTTATTTTCTTGGATTATATGGTGAGTGCCACCCATATATCATGTACCTCTTTTACCCTCGTCTTAAGTAAGGTATCGTTATTTCACACAATATGTATCTACTTTGTTACATTTCAACTTCCTATCGCTCTACTTCCTTGAGGAAATATAAATACGATAACCCTTGAATGCTCCAAGGTGAAATGCTACAATGGTGCTCCGTGCGCTTGCGGAATTAATGGAAAATTAATTATACGTATATTCACCGCCAACAGTGATTACCCCATTCGGTGCTGGCATTTTCATGACGAGGAATGAGTTTCTGATTGTGATATCGAAAGTGTTGATCACTCCCCTGCCGAAGATGGCGTTGTAAGGGTAATTCATTTCCACCACATCGAAGGTGATGTGCTCTGTTCTGGGGTTAGACATGTCCCCGAACGAAATGGGGAGTGTTATTTTCCCCAAGGGTGTGATTCTCTTTCCTCCGAAGCCGTATAATGGTGTGTATGTTGGTTCCAGGAGCTTCCTGTCCAACTTGAGTCGATCAAAGGTGCTTGCGAAGAGTATGTCTGAAGAAGCCCCGTTGTCCACTAGTATCTTGGTGACTGACCATCCGTAAATGTTGGCTTGAATTACCATTGCATCATAATGCGGATGTACCTTTAAGTCACAGCGGGCGAGGTCTTCTTCGGTGAAAGTGATTGGGATGTGAGACCATTTGGTTCTTCTCACCAGCGCTGCGTTGAAGATGGTATTCACTGCTCTGAAGTAGTCTCTTCTTTGTTTCTTGTTTTCGAAGCTGAGAGATGATCCTCCGGTGATTGGCATGATTGTTCCGTATGATGGTAATGGGTCTGGATGGCTTCTTGGCGTTTGGTGTGAGGCTTCGGGCTTGGGCACTTTGGGTGGAGGCGGCGGTAGGTCTTCTTGCCCGGAATGAATATGTCTAGGCGTTGGTAGAATCTTCGGGATGTGGTTTACTTGCGGCACTGGCAAATATTGCGCGGGCTGGAAAACCGAAGGCTGAGACATTATAGGTTGGTACATTGAAGCTGTTGGCTGTGACATGAAATTCTACGGAGGTGGTATTGGCATCGGTGAATACTGTGGTTGTGTTTGCCACGGAACACCGGTAGATGTGTTGTTTACTGATTTTGTTGTTGTTTGAGGTTGATCCTTCGATTTCATTCTTTCTAACACTCCCTTCGTCTCCGGACATTCCTTGGAGGTGTGTCCTTGATCGGGTCCGTGAAAGATGCAATACGGTTTGCGAGGCTCCTGGCTCCTTCCTCTGCCTCGGCCTCTTCCTCTTCCGTTTCTTCCACCCCTTTGTTGGTTGTTCTCATGTGCCACTTCGGGTCGCTGAGCATTGTCTATTTGATTTATGTACTGAAGCTGGTTGTCTTCTCTGATTCGTCTTCTTGAGGTGTTCCATTCTTGCTGGTTCTTGTTTGTACTTGTTCTGTTTGCTTGCTTCTGGCTGTTTTGCGCTGCTATTCTTCTTCTGTAATCGTTGTCTTCTCTGCAGTACTTTGCTAATTCTGCATATAGCTCTTCGATTGTAGTTGGTTAGTTCATTGAGAGATGCGTTGCGCATGGGCCTGCTCGGAGCCCCAGTATTGCTGCCTCTATGGCTGAGCTATCTTCCACATCTGGAGCTTGAGATCTCATTTCCACAAACCTCCGGAAATAATCTTGCAATGGTTCTTTTTCGTCTTGAACGCATGTTCTCAAGTCTAGTGCTGTTACCGTTTTCCTGATGAAGCCTTGGAAGTTTTGTACCAATTTGTCTCTTAAGTTTTTCCAGGAGTAAATCGTTCCTGGACGGAGTGTAGAATACCAGTCCAACGACGGTCCTTCAACAGCAGTTACGAACTTTTTCGCTAAGACCACATCATTGCCTCTGGCCGATGAGATTGCGGCTTCGTAGCTCATGAGGAATTGCCTTGGGTCAGAACGACCGTTATATCTTGGCAGCGGAATTGGCTTGTAAGTTGACGGCGAGGGTGTAAGCTGTATGCCTTCGGACAATGGAGAGTTTTTGTCAAACTTGCTGATGATTCCAGTTGTCCTTCGGCTTGTTGGGCCAGTTGGAGAGTCAGAGTGCTGGTTTTGCAATTGTTGCTGTTCTTCTTCATTCAACTCTTTCTCTAGCTGTAGTATAGCTGCTCTGGTTTCCTCAATTCGGCACTGAACCCTTGTTCTCGAGTGTCTGTTCGCCTCTTCATTGCGCGCACTTCTGACTTCTCTAAGCCTTTTCAATTGCCTTTCCAGCCTCACCAGGTCACGAAGCTCTTCTTCTTCTGCTGCGTTCTGTGCTCTTTGTGCTTGAGCATCACTGGTCTCCGGGATGTCAAATGCTACTCTTCTGGTTCTCTCGGATTGGTCTTGGTCTTCGGCAGAGTCAGTGTCTGTGTCGTGTGGATTGAGGAGATCTTCTTCCGTCGGTACCATTTGTCGATTCGTGTTGTCTCTCTAGGAAGCGTTACCTTGCCCTGTGGCGGCAGGTGCTTGCTCCGGGTTCTCATTGGTCGTTTGAGGACCCGTGATTCGCAGAACGGGATCCCTTTGCAGGGTTCTCGACGCTTCGGGATCCCCTTGCGGGGTTCTCGATGCCTGAGATCTTGTGGAAGGGCCCGGTAACACCGGGTCCGCTCCCGAAGCCCCCGGCGTTGTCTTTGCTCTCTTGGTGCCATGCGAGCTTTCTCTTCGTGCTAAACCACGGTGGGCGCCAAATGTTGGGTTTTAGCCTAAGCGAAACTCCCAAACACCGGGTTAGCGTCAAGACGCTTCGCGTGACAAGCATAAAACGAAGTATTTCATTTCAACAGCATGTCGGCTCTTACGAGCTTACAATCCGCCCCCTTGCACAGGGGAGGTGAGGGGGTATTTATACCCAGATCAGGGTTAGATGACATGGTCTAAACTACCCCTGATCTGGGTTCACCGATCCTGGAATATTCTGTACATTATTGTCCGAAGGGCATTATGGTCTTTACACGTTTGCCCCCCTCAGTGACATTCAAACCCTAATGTAATGATGACGTCACGCTTCGCCGACGATGGCCCACCGATGTAGGCTTCGGGTGATGACGCTCGCCGCACCCCCAATGATCCCGAAGCCCTTCTTCACGGTGGATTTGGCCCCTGGCTTCGCCTCCCGAACCCGGAGCCTTCCTTCTGACAGCGCGCTCTTTCAACACGACGGGCTTCGCTCTGGGTGGCCGGCTCGATTCCTGCAGGGACGACAAACTCACCAAACCACAAACGAAGCCTGTCAGTCAATAACCCGAAGACCCCTTCGGGTTTCAATAATCTGGGCTCCTTCGGGTTTGGCTAATTTCCTGCCGATCCCCAACAGGGTGCATTTCACTTAATAAAATAAGTGGTCAAATATGATGTCCAAAAGTTAACAAAAGCTAACATTTGTGGGCAGAAAGAGTAGATCCAAACAGGGTCTAAAAAAATCCATCTCCATTTGAAAAGGGGAGAAAAAAGAAAGAAAAGGGATCTCCGTACTGCAGCGAGGAAAAATGAAAGAAATCTTTGATTCATGATTTCTCTGTGACTCTATAGAAGATTAGAAGTAATACCTGCATGCAGACTGCGCCACACGATCTGTTTAACGCGGTAGAGGCGTAGAGCGTGCGTCCTAGAGGAATTTAACCGACATCCAAAGAGCGTGATCTACCCACACACGTCCGTAGCGGCCCCAGACGAGGAAGAGTAGATCAGAGACGTGCATTGAAACAGCAGCGTCGTCATGATCTGATCTGGTGACTGCTGGTGCGTTTCTTGTCGTTGCCGCGTCGCTTTCCCAGGGCCCTTTTTGGACGCACGTATCCACGCGCGCGCGCGCACACGTACTCGGCTCAGGCGCGCGCGACGGCCATCCGTCACAAGGGCTCCTCGACCAGCATTGACTCGACTTTGGTTGTCTTCTTCTTTTCCGCGTGCCGGCCTCCTCTGCTCGTTTCGGTTACTCTACTCGGTTCCGTTCTCTTCGCAGTCCGCGCCGCACGACATGGCGCCGCGGCGGCGACGGGCATGGCCTGCCGCCGCCGCCGTCGTCGTCACGGCTGCGGCGGTCGTCGTCGCGTCCGCGATCGCGGCGGAGCTGGTCGAGCAGAGGCTGACGGTGGGCATGACGCTCCTCCCGGACGCCGCGTCCACGGGAGCAGGTGCGTCCACTCCGGCCGGCGTCGTCTCGATCTTTTCCCTCCTTCCCATCATGGTGGTTCGATGCTGGACCACAGCCACCGCCGTCAGCCGGCCGGCGACGTGATCGGCATGCGGCGTGCCCAGTTATATCTGTTACCCGTGCGTGTGTGAATTTTGCAGTGTGCCTCGACGGGAGCCCGCCGGCGTACCACCTGCACCGCGGCTCCGGCGGCGGCGCGCGCAGCTGGCTGCTCCAGTTCGAGGGCGGCGGCTGGTGCAACGACGTGCCGTCGTGCGTGGAGAGGGCCGGGACGCGGCGAGGATCCACGCGCCTCATGAACAAGCTCGAAGTCTTCTCCGGCATCCTCAGCAACAGCTCGGCCATGAATCCAGGTACAATACAATCGTCTTATCTTCTCCCCTCTCAATTCGAGCTTAAAGAACGAAACTCATAACAATAAAGTAGTGGCATTCATTCGTTCATACTTCGACGTGAATCCGAAACCATAGTCATCCATCATCGATTCCTTACAAGCAACAGCGTACGTTTCCGTTCATGATGATGGTACAGCTTGCTTTTGCAAAAAGCGACAGCGAATTGACAATCCCAATCGGGTAGGTAGCAGGAACAGTTTGCTTTTATCTGCTAGGTCCATGCATTTTCTCTCGCGGATTCAAGCTCATGGTCCTACAAAAATCATTAGCGTGGGGGTGGGATAAGATGCACAGTGCTTCAATTTCTGCCCCACGTACATCTGTTTCAGGTCCACTGAAAAAACTCTGGACCAGTATACAACAGAGTTCAACGCGAATTTGGATTCAGTCACAGAAAGTCAAACTCCTGTCAAATATATTAAGAGGAATTTTTGTATATAATCACAACGAATCAACGATCTTCTGTTATTCATTTCTGAAATATAAGTTTCCTTCTGCTATTCGTTTGCTAAATTCTCTGTCCTAGTTATTTGTTTTGATCAGGACGTCCCATTTGGTTACTTAATTTAGCCACAAAGACTTTACGTCACTGTTCTTTCTTTGGTTCCCAGTTAACCATGCAATTTTCCAAATTACAGAGATGCCGATTTTCGTTGAATTGATAAGAAGTTTCACATGTTAACACCAAGTTTGCCAAAATGTTGGACAGATTATTACAATTGGAACCGTGTGAAGCTGCGTTATTGCGATGGTGGATCCTTCTCCGGTGATTCAGTATACAGAAGTGGTGTATGCTTCTCTAGCCGAAATAAATCAAGCCTTAAGCTCCATGTCTAATTCTGTATATGGATTCCTGCGTTTTGCAGCAGCTTGCTCACCCTTAGGAGTTTGTCATTTTTGCAGTCATCAGTCCTCTACTTTAGAGGCCAGAGGATATGGGATGCTATTATCACTGACCTCCTTTCGAAAGGCCTTGCCAATGCCGAAAAGGTTCCTTACTTCTCCTTAAAACTGCTCTGTTTGTGTCACTGCGTTTTTTCAGCATAATATCAGTTTTTAAAGTAGATATAAGACACTTTTACTCTTTCAAGTGTTGCATCTGCATACTTTCAGGTACTGCTCTCAGGCTGTTCAGCAGGAGGCCTAGCTACATTCTTCCACTGTGACGACCTCAAAGACCGTCTTGGAGGCGCTGTTACGGTGAAATGCCTGAGTGATGCCGGATTTTTCCTTGATCTGTAAAATTGAAGGCCTAGAAAATAAAAGTTCAATCTGACTGCCTGTTGACTGGAACGAATGTAAAAGAAGTCTGATTTCCATTTCTTTCCAGGACTGACATTTCCGGGAACAACACAATAAGACAATTCTTTAGCAGCCTAGTCACGTTGCAGGTTTGTCACTTCTTAACAGTGTATTTTCAAATATTCTTATTTTTCAAATATTCAAATCCATTATCATACCTGTAGGGTGTTCAGAAGAATCTGAACAAAGACTGTCTGAATTCGACGGACTATCCATACCTGGTATAAGTTCTTGTGATTCTAATTTCCCCTTCAGAATACTAAGTGAATGTTGGCAAGTGTCGGTTTTGCTAATGTGCCTACCTCTTATGCAGTGTTTCTTTCCACAATATGCACTTCCAAACATCAGAACCCCATATTTCATCTTGAATTCGGCTTACGATGTATATCAGGTAGCAAGGACGCTTAGATATTTACTTTGCTTCAAATACTTCTGGAGATAATTTTCAGTACCTGATGATGTGTAATAACAGGTCACAATCACTGGCACAATAAAATATTTTTATTTTTCTTGTTATAAACTCCTTCTGATAATTTTCAGTACTTGGTGATGTGTAATAACGCTGGTTTAACTTCCTTGGCCAGTTCCATCACATTTTTGTGCCCCCTTCGTCTGATACCAGAGGGCGATGGAGCCGTTGTAAGTCGGATCCTGGTGCATGCAGCACGTCCCAAATTACAACTCTCCAAGGTAAACCTTTTCGTCAAACAAATGAATGCAATTCTTGACTTAGTCTTGCTATTAAGAAAACACAGATTCAGATTACTATGAATAAACATGTGCGAGATTCTGAATTGAAATTACTGCTGTCAGGACATCATTCAGATTTTGAATTTATTTGCAGGCATGAGAACCTCAATGTTGACAGCTCTGGAACAGTTTGAAGCTGAACCGAAGGTAGGGATGTTCATAAACTCTTGCTTTGCACATTGCCAGAGTGAGCTGCAGGACACATGGTTTGCACCAAAATCCCCCATGATACGTAATAAGGTATTTATAATTTACCAGAACAAGCTATATTTGCATGCCCCTTTTCAGTTAGCCACAGATGGTGCATTGGTTAACATGATGGAATTTCAGAAAATTGCAGAAGTGGTTGGTGATTGGTACTTCGAAAGCGGTGCTGCCAAAGCGATCGACTGCGCCTATCCCTGTGATTCAACCTGTCACAACATTATACCATCTGATCAGGTTGTTAGTTCATTTCATAAAAAAATTCGTATGTTCAGAAGAACACTAATGGTTAAGTACACATCAGAAATAAGAATGAATGGAACTGACAAATAATGCCTCAACTAGGAATTGCAGATTTTGGCCAGATGATTACATTAATGCCGAATTCTGTTCATAATAGCAAAAGTTTACATGCAACGATGTAAGTGCACTTCAGTACTTCACTGCTGAAACATCTGATTATGCTACTACTTATATACAGTATGGGGCCAATTGTAGAAAAAGTGATGCATATTATAGTTACCTTTTACACATTTTGAGCATCTATAACTTGATCCTAGCTTAAAATTTATTGGTACAGATTTAATCTCTAACAGAAATTGCAGCCTAAACAGGACAAAAATTTACTCTAGTCTGCAGGATTGAACTGAAAGTTTCCTCACTGCCTTTTATGCAGGATGGAACATCAGGCGTCCAAAGTGGGTCCCAGTTTTGTACCATTTGCGTGTATCGACAAATGATTGTTTATCTGTATGTATTGCTCATTGTATCACAATTCATTTGACTCATGGATGAATAAAATTAGCCAATGTTTTTTTAAAAGATTTGCAACTTCTGACATGTCCCGTCTCTGATTTTTCCACAACTTGGGAGGCAATTTTGTGCTCTAAGTTTTCAACCCCAGATGCTAACTGAATCAATTTGTCAGCAATATATGGAACAATGGTAATAGCAGCTGTATAACAAGCCACTCCAACGCTAAGAGCCGAGTGGAAGGGGTATGAACCTCCTTTGCACCAATAGATTTTGAATCCAGGTATTCATTTTGAAAGTTTATGGTGCCACGTGAGAATATGGGGAAAATTGAAGTACCCCAGGTGCATTTCACTCGATCTGTTTTGGAACATCAAACATGTGAATAGGAGATTATTTTTTCCATAAATACAGCACTCCATGACACGGCCTGAATTGGAGTTCTCTTTCCCTTTTGTCTAACTAGCAAATTGCCCGTGCGTTACTACAGGAGTGAAAATTTTGAAGTACCTATAAAGTGCTCCTTTGTTCTCACTAAGATGTGGAGTGATATTAAAATTCCTATGGCCCAAAAACATAAAGTTCAGAGCCACGAGAAGAAATAAATCAAGTTAATCCTGCTATAATGGATTTTTCTCATACAATGCTAGAGTCAAAGTTAATCCTTCAGGAAAGTAAAATTCCCTCGAGGAACGCTCTACATGCACTTTTTACAGGTTCGCTCTATCAGTTTTATGATGGTTCAAAGTCTGCTATTGAACCCATCACCTTTCTATAGCCACCAGTTCAACAAAAAAAAAACTTTCTATACCCATTTTTTTAAGAACAAATGTAGAATTTTAAGTACAATGCACGTATGGTTGATGAAAATAACCAAGTTAATCTTGTTCCAGATGAAAATTCCAAAAAAGTGTACTATATCAAATGGCCTCTCTCAAGATGTCTTCTGATCGATTAACGAAAGCTTCAATCTGACTATCTCCTTCGATGGCTTTCTGCGTGGCTGAAGTTGGCGGATTGCAGGGCATCGTGGCGAAAAACAGAAGAAAAAAAAAGAAAAAAAAGAAAAAAAGAAAAAAAAAAAGAAACAATGCTAAAGTGAGATTCAAACCCAGGTCTGTTGAGTGTCGAGAGCTCTACCAGCAGACCACTCATTGCTTTGTTAAAATATGCGATGTTGTCTGTATAAGACCAAACAAAGACGAACTCGGACATTTGAATTTGTCATGAATTCGACACGAATTCAAAGTCTTGGCAGGACGAAAAACGAAAAAAAGTTGGACGATCTCTTTCAGCCTTTTTAAGTAGTAGAGATGAATTTGTCATGAATTCGACACGAATTCAAAGTCTTGGTAGGACGAAAAACGAAAAAAAGTTGGACGATCTCTTTCAGCCTTTTTAAGTAGTAGAGATAGAGATTATTTCTTTGGCCAGAGAGCAATTTATATTTGTTGATTCACATATCTTTTCCTCATATTTGGTCATAGTACCGGCTATGTGCCTAGTTGAGAAGGTGATGAGAGAATGCTTAGAATTATTTGTGTATATGCTGATAATCTTATGGTATAATGCAGTCTGTCAGTAAAGCAAATACTGTATGTTACAGTAAGAGTCTACACTCTATGTTTTGCGTAGTAATGAAACAATGTTCTGGCTGTATGCCAACAAGGAGTTCGATGAAATGCTCACTAGAAATTCACTATGATAAATGAAAGAACCAGAGATTGTAACCCTTTTTTCTGAAAAATAAAATTCCGTTGTTTGACTGCCCTCGCCACTGTGTTAACAAACTTATTATGCGACCTTAAATGGAATGATAGCGTAATGTGATGATGCCAACACATGTAAATTGGACAAATTTACCAAAGAATGCATCCGTCACAAAACCTGAATCTATTGTTCTACACAACTCAGATCAGTGTTGCAGAGCCAGCATGAAGTGCATGTTCCAACTATCCAGCATTGAGCAAACAACTGTAAAAGCTATAAGCTAAATCATGCTAATCGCAGTCATCCTGAAGTCATACACGATAAACCCCTCTTCACCTGTTCTATTGTGCTTGTGTTGCCTCTCGATGCATGGTGACCAAGGAATGATTTGAAGCCGTAAGTCCATGTCGCCGCGCGCCTATGCTCATGCGCCACGATCAATGCCAGGGAAGAACCAGAACGAGTCGCCGGCGGTGAAAAAGCCCGGCCAGTGCGGCACCGTCTTCCTCATCACAATCGGATCATCCACTCCGGCGTCCAGCCGCAACTCCGACCAGAACCACTGCTGCGCACCTGCAGGATCACGAATGTCCGCGCCCACGTGCAGGGTCTCCAACGGCTGGCGCGCGAACAGCACCGTGCCCGGCGCGCGGCCGGCGGCGGCCGAAGCCGGCACGGCCGCCGAGCACCCGTGGCCCAGCAGCAGCACGCGGTCCCCGAGGACGCTCGCGTCCGACGGCACCCACGTCCTCGGGTGCCAGTTGAGCCTGAAGAGGGCGAGGCGCCTGTGGCGCTCGTCCGAGACCACGAGGTGGACGTTGCCGAACGCCTCGACGAGGTAGTGGCTCCACCTGTCCTCCTCCCCCTCCTCCGGGAGCCCGAACGCCGTGTCCCTGCGCTCCACCTTGGGCTCCGCGGCGGCGAGGTCGGCGCGCCAGATCTTCCGCCGCTCGTCGACGAGGTACACCGCGGAGCCGACGGCCACCATGTCGCTGGCGATCGTGTCGTGGCGGTACCCCGGGGCGCGCAGCGTGGCCCAGCCTCCTCCCCCGGCGCGGCCGGGGCGGCAGTACGCGATCAGCCGGTCCGTTGCGACGGCGAGGAAGCAGGCCGGGTCGGCGGGGGAGGAGGTCAGGGCGGCGCGGATGCCCTCGGAGCCCTTCTCCCCGAACGGCCACGCCAGGACCCGCCGCGCGCCGGTGATGGGGTTCGCCAGCACGAGCCGCCGCGGCGGGTCCACGGCGGCCAGGACGAGCCACCCGCCGCCGGTCGCCACGCAGCGGTGGTACGCGGGGACGTCGTACGCGTAGGCGCGTCCCCCCGGGATGTCGTAGAACCGCCGGCGCGGCGGGGGCGGGGCGTGAGCGGCGGTCCCGCGCGGCGCGGCGAGCGGCGGGAGCATGAGCCACGGGAAGGGCGGCGGCGCCACGCCGCCCAAGCGGCGGCAGGAGCGGCGCCAGTCGCGGCACACGAGGCGCAGCGCGAGGCGGTCGGCGAAGCTGAGGTAGGCCCCCACCAGAGCGAGGATGATGTCGCCGCGGGACAAGGGAACCCTAGGGCCCCCGCCGGCGGCGTTGAGGGGCGGCGCCGCCATTGCCCGCGGAGGCGATCCGACCCGCTCCGACGCTTCCCCTCCGCGACGGTCTCTTCGTCTTCGTGCCGCCCGCCCGCGCGTGCCCTTTTATCCTGCGGCGCGGCGCTACTCATTAATGGCTGGGGCTTCTGATGCAAGCCACCCGGGCGTCAGCATAGCTCTAGCAATGAACCTGGTTTGATCTGTTCTAGATACGCTGGTCTGGATTGCAGATACGCTGTAAATTAATGCTTTGCTCGGCCTGGATTTTATTTTGTGTTCCTACTGGAGTTGTGCTTGCTCTGCCTGGATTTTATTTTGTGTTTCTACTGGAATTCAACTGTTTCACGCCGAAACCAAGCAGCTTTCCCACTCTATAAATACTGAACAGAACAGATTGTGCGATTATTTGTCCAAATCTGATTTGATTCGTGCCAAAATATTGATCCAGGTAACCCCAGGTGTGCATTACAGCTCACTGCATTAGTAGCGATGTCTGATTTCATTTACTACCTTGCTACTACATATTGGGGAGGTTCTAAAAGAAGCCACTCCTATTTATTAAGATCAAATATTAAAGAAATCGAATTAAATATGTTTCACAACAATCAGCATATAATAATATCAAAGAAATATATAATCGATCCTAGAGATAGATATTTTGGGCCTAGAGCTAGCATAGTGTCATGCTAAATACATTCATGCATGATGGAACGCGTTTTCTTTTGTGTGGAAATCATGGAGTAAACCTAAGAGAAAAGTCCTATTTGCCTCTTTCAACTATTGGGGGTAGCGCAATTTACACCTTAAACTACAAAACCGGGTAACCAGTACCTTCAACTTATCGCCTCGGTGCAATTCACCTCCTTGAGCGGTTTTGAGAGCGGTTTTGTCCTACGTGGCTTTGTGGGGCCCACATCTCAGGCAACACGTCATCACATCTCTCCCTCTCCCCATTTTCTCTCTCTTCCTCCTTCTGCAGGTTCAAAGCGGCATTTCATCGAACGTCTTGCACGCGGCCACGTTCCAAACCTGCGCCTTGCTCCAGTCCACTGCCGCGCCGCGCCCCTCCTCTTCATCAAGGCGGAGATCCAGGGCGACATCGCTGCCATGGAGGACCCCCCTGGTGGTTGACATCATCCATGGCGTTCAAGCGGATGGAGGTGGAGGGAACCCGCTCCCTGACGGCGCGGCGGTGTTCGGGGTCATCGACCCGCCCCACGCGGCGCCGGAGGGCGCTGGGTTGGGCAGAGCTGATGCCCAGGCGGCTGCGGAGGGCGATGGGTTGGGCGGAGCTGACGCCCTGCTCCCCGTCCACCATGTCGCTCACGGGGAGGGGGCGAACCGGGGGCACGCGGGCGCGGCGAAGCCGGAGGAGGATGACGACCAGCCCCTATTCAGCCTTGCGCTTGGCTACAATCCTGAGCAGGATGGAGAGGAGGAGGAGGAGGAGGGATGACGGCTTGTACAACGCGGTTCTTCCATTCCTCGCGTGCGTCCTCGTCGGTCTCATCATTTGCTCCGGTGAGATGCTTGTGCAGCGCTGTGCACCGGTGCTGCATGACGACGGACGCGAGGCCTCCGCTGCCATCACGCTGCTCCTGCCTTCTCCACGCAGCCACAACCCGCCGCCGGCGCCGACGATGCGGCCACGTTCCAAACGTCGCCATTGAGACACGCGGCCAGGGACGCGGCGTCGCGTCGGGTGGCGGTGACCCGTGGGTCGCGGGGTCGCATTAGGTGGCGGCGAAAGGCGGCGTGAGGCCGCGCGGGGGACTGCCGGGGGTGCGGCGGCGCGGCATGTGGCGGAGGAAAGAAGGGAAGAGAGAAAAGAGGAGAAGAGAGAAAAAAGAAAAAGAAAAAAGAATAGTGACATGGCACCTGACATGTGGGACCCACTCGCCACGTAGGACAAAACCGCTCTCAATACCGCTCAGGGAGGCGAATTGCACCCACCCCTATAGTTGAAGGACTGCGGTTACCCGATTTTGTAGTTCAGGGTGTAAATTGCGCTACCCCCTATAGTTGAGGGAGGTCAAAATGACTTTTCTCTAAACCTAACCACAACCTCCAATACCATTACGGGCCGAAGAGTCCAGAGTGATGGGTTTCCAGCTGTTTCTCTCATGTGGACCATATTGTCCGAATTACAGCCCATCATTACAATCTCGTGTGGACCGTTTGAAACCCATTATTATCGTACATGGCCTAGGCTTTACAGGCCGTATGTAGGGTGCATATGCAGCCCATATCCTTTGGGGCGCGGTTTCCAATTCGTAGCCCAGATTGTATGATCGGCCTAGTTACCTGGTTTTTACGAGCTTTGTTCAGTTCATAGCTAGCGCGTTTATAGTGGGCTAGTGGTCTTCGTTTCTTCTTTTCTTAGTTTCATTTTGTTTTCTGATTATAATTGTTTCTTAATTAGTTCCTTATATATTTTAGTAATTTTACTTTTTTTACTTTTTCCTTTCATTTTAAAAATACTTGTTTGGAACATATAAATCTTATAAGAATGAATAGAACAATTTACATTTTTTTTTGCGACGAAAGGGAGCTTTATTAAGACTTAAGAGGGTCATTACAAGCTGACAAAGAATGATCAGCCAAAACCTGGTCCCTATACAATCACGAACCGGGCAAAAGACACACGCGACCTCCCCAAATTACAAGCACGTTGCGCAAGCAAATGGGCCACTTATTACGCTCCCTTTGAATCTTGCACACCTCCAGCAGTCCAGCTCTAGCAGCTGCTGCCCTTCAGCACGGAAGTCATGAACCAGCGAAGCAATCAGAGACTAGTCCTCCACTTCAGGCCTGATTTTTTCAAGAGTTTACATATGTTGGTGGAAGAATGTCGATGTACTAGTGAAATACTACAATTCGATTAATGGAGCAACGATAACATTCTACGAGAACTGTACTAGTGGAACAAAATAAAAGATCCATCATACTTAAGTAGTAAAAATTGTATAATCACAAAAAAAGAATTGCTACAGGAGGGGAATTTTTCGTCACATACGCTCCAATATAAGCCTCATATGAAAATTGTACTGTTGTTGCCTCTGAAAAACACAAATATGGATCGCAAACAAAAAGATCTTAAATATTTTATTTGCAGGTGTCAAGAGAACTCGAATACAACCGTCCCGTTGGAAACATTGGGAGCCAACAAAATGAACCAGCGGGTTCACAAAGGCCAACAACCAAGCAAAAATGTCAACTCTTTTAAAACCCGTCTCCACCTTACAATGATCTTCACTATTTTTTTTTTTGGGAGAACATACAATGATCTTCACTTAGCCGCATGCCACAAAACATATAAGAATATAACCAAGGCAAAATGTAACCAATGCAAGAATATCATGCTGGAAATTCCAACATGCTTCGTTATTCTCGTCAAGACCGCACATGTCGCAACCCGATTTCTTTTCGCCCTTGAACAAGACATCCGCTTCGAAGCGCATTAATGGCGGATACGTGCGCTGCACAAAATCGGAAGAACGATCCTCCGGGCTCGCGCGGTAGGCATCGTGACGGGCACGTCGTGGCCACGACTCCATTTGTTTATGCCATGTTTTGGTCAACGTCTTTGACGTCTAACTTCATCATCCAGCCACCGCTGGTTATTTTTCTATCCGGAGCTGCTCCCCGTCGAGACTGCTGGAGGTGGCGGTTTTGTGGAGCTCATGTCGTGCCGCCAGGGCTCATGCTCCGGGCGTGGCTTGTCCATAGCCATTGGAGCCATCCCCTTTGATGCTAACCTGACAAACGTGTCACTGAACTTGAACATTCTCTTGGTTATAAATTTACACGGAGGAGACGAAATGCAGATCAGATACTCCTAGTTGGAAGCAGAGCTTTTGGCGGGGAACGAGAGCAGACGCGCGGCCACGCTGCCGGGATCCCAACACGCGCGGGCGCCCAGGAAAAACCAACCGCACGAGCTCGAGCGGTTCCATGCTGCCCGTGCGCTGCGATACTGATGCTTCCGGCCGGCACCTCAAAAGCACAACCATACCATACCAACCAGACGAACAGATCCCAAATTTTGGGCTAAAACTCGGTAGAAATGCTGCTGTTGATCAATGCCATCCTAGTTTCCCGTGGATCCGCACTGGTCGATGAGTTTGCACGGAACGTGAATTGATAGCGTGATCAAAGAACGCCTTCTTGGCCACTCTGCACGCAAAGCTGCTGCTGCTGTTGCAACTAGCTCGCTGGCTAGACAACTGAATGAACGAACGAAAACGTTGCATAATTGGCGACCGACCAACGTACCAGGCCCCAAGTCATGTGATGACCTGTAGGCTGTAGTACATCTGTCCTCAGCTAATTTCCTTCCTGCTTTGCACCGTCATTTACTAACTAATCCACTTATCGCACAGCTCATCAGCAGCAGTGCATGATTGATTGTGCGTCAGCTCACCAATCTTACTCCCAATCATTGTCATTTCTGATTTCTTTATTCAACAAGCTGAGGTCATGCTCTTTTTCACTACTAGCAAGAAAGAGGCTGTTAATCGGCCGTACGTTGGGCAGTCAAGTGCCTGCTTGATTTTACCTAAACCTTGGTGTACCAATATAAACATGTGAAATTAAGAGAGCAACGTCAAATGCGAGGCTGAAAAGTAGGTCATGTGTCCTTGAAACTACTCTATTGAAAACACACAGTACTTTAGTAGGATCCAACCACTTGTTTCAGGGTTTGACTCGCCCCCTATCACACACTATATGTCCATGCATGTTCCTGAAGAAAGCTTAACCCTGCCACAAATTTTTATAGACACACACTTCCCTTCCACGCCTGATTATAAACAAATGAAATAAAAATATGGCCGGTAATGTCTCCTACGACATGACCACCATCCATGACCAGGATCACAAAACAAAACCAAACCAGATGCAAAACAACACATCCTTTTTGCTTCCCGTCGCCCCTGCTTTTCTGAAGGAGAAAGTTGCTGCTTGTTGTCAAAGCTAAACCTTTGAGAGGCAGTTGACGCCGGCACATTTCAAGGGGTAGCGATGAGCCTGCAATGCGTGGCAAGGAGATGGCTGGATTAGGAACCAAATCGGCGTCACGAAAGGTGAGGACGGTCGGTCCTTTTCTTGCCATCTTTGGTTTTATTTCGTTCCATCTTTGTAGAAGCCGAGAATCTGGAGTGCAAAAGGCTCGGTTGTTTCTTTCCATGTTTGTAATTTTGGATCTTGGAGATGATGCGAGGAATGGCATGCGCACTGTGCAAAAATAAATTGACTGTGCATCTAAAGAAGGTTCAAAAGATAAAGCGTCTGAATCTTTAGGCATTCTTTTCCCCCCTCTCGTCTTTTCAATTCCTCTGCTGCATCTTTATCTGCGTGACATGATATTGTCATGATTTTGTGTTAAGTCGCCTCACAATCACCTCAAAAGCAGCAAAACTGTTGTTTAAGAAAGAAACATTTTGGCAAAGCACAAAAACTTTGAAAAATGCCGCTGCTCGAACTAGCATAAGACAAAGCAGTTCAAATTTAAACCTGCGAATTATCTCTGGTTTGGTGCGCCCGGCTTCTCCCGTTCCGATGGATTTGTCGTGTCCATTGCAACAGTTTAAGCGAGCCCTTTATAAATCTCTCTTCGCGTTGCGTTGTTTTTGTGCAGTGGTGAACTGAACGCGGCGGCGAAGGCGCGAGAGGCGAGCCGGGAGCAGAGAGCAGCAGCCATGGACAGCGGCAGAGCGTCGGTGTCGGTGTCCGACGAGAGCTCGGAGGTGGCGGCGGGGGAGCACGGCGGGTGCCTGTCGGCGTCGACGCGGAGCCTCGTCGACGCGGCGGCCGGCAACCTGAGCCGCACCGTCTCCGACGTGTCGACGTCCTTCTCGGAGCATTGCAGCAGCGTTGACCACAGCGGCCCGTTCGAGCCGGCCAAGCTGATCGGCCGGTCGCCGGCGGCGGCGCTCAGCCGGCTCAGCATGAAGCCCCGCGCCGACGTGCTGGACCGGCGATCCACCGACGACGGTACGTACCTAGGCGCGACGCCGGTTCTTGGGTGCAGATCGATCTCCGTGTAGCCGTCGTTAGTTAAATGCTAATGTGAACTCGATTCCGCATATGTGTGATGTGCAGAGATGGAGCTGGTGAAGGAGAGGTTCTCGAAGCTTCTGCTCGGCGAGGACATGTCCGGCGGCGGCAAGGGCGTCTGCACCGCCGTGGCCATCTCCAACGCCATCACCAACCTCTACGGTACGCACGCACGAACGCAAGGCGACCTATAAGCCATTGACGTTTCCTGTTCCGGCGTCCTGACCGTTCCATGGATCGTTGTCGCAGCGACGGTGTTCGGGAACTGCCACAAGCTGGAGCCGCTGCCGGCGGGGAAGAAGGGGATGTGGAGGAGGGAGATGGACTGCCTCCTCTCCGTCTGCGACTACATCGTCGAGTTCTTCCCGTCCACGCAGACGCTGCCCGACGGGACCAAAGTCGAGGTGCTGCAATTGCTCTGCATTTCATCCATTTATTAGTCTGTTCTCTGCAAGATCCTGTCCTGTTACAAGAACTTCATGCTCTGCTTTTCGTCGACACGGCTTATCATTCAGAGATCATTCCATCCATTCGTGCAGGTCATGGCGACCCGGCCAAGATCGGACATTTACATCAACCTCCCCGCGCTGGAGAAGCTCGATGCCATGCTCATCGTAAGATCAGATCTCAGCTTCGAAGACATTGATTGATTTTACAACTTGTTCTGCTTGTTGCGTCAATCGGTGAACTAAACATTAAACTCGTGCATTTGCGCAGGAGATACTGGACAGCTTCCAGGAGGCGGAGTTCTGGTACGCGGACGCCGGGACGAGGTCGTTCGCCTCCGTCACGTCGACGTCGTCGACCATGTCGTCGTCGTTCCGCAAGTCGATGCACCGGAACGAGGAGAAGTGGTGGCTTCCGGTGCCCTGCGTCCCCGACGCCGGCATCTCGGAGAAGACGCGCAAGGACCTGCAGCAGAAGCGCGACTGCGCCAACCAGATCCACAAGGCCGCCGTCGCCATCAACAGCGGCGTCCTCAGCGACATGGAGGTGCCCGACACCTTCATGGCCGTGCTCCCAAAGGTACAAAACACATGCCAATGGAACAGTAATACTACTTGTTACTTGCATTCATCTGTCTCTCTTCTCTCTTCTCTTGCTGAAATAATAGTTCATGGATCGCAGAGTGGGAGGGCGAGCGTGGGGGACTCGGTGTACCGCACCATGCTCGGCGCGGACAAGTTCTCGCCGGACTACCTGCTCGACAAGCTCGACATCTCGTCGGAGCACGACGCGCTGGCGATGGCGGACCGGGTGGAGGCGGCCATGTACGTGTGGCGGCGCAAGGCGAGCGCCAGCCACGGCAAGGCCCGGTGGAGCAAGGTCAAGGAGCTCACGGCGGACGACGACGACAAGAACGTGGCCCTGGCCAACCGGGCCGAGAGCCTCCTGCTCTGCCTCAAGCACCGGTTCCCGGGCCTGTCGCAGACCACACTTGACACCAGCAAGATCCAGTACAACAAGGTAATTTGCACAATACTATCACATTGCCATCTCATATTCTTGTCACCAAAGAAAACAAAATTCATGTGTTCCTGGCAGAGTAATCCTGTATGTATTGCAAGTACTACGATTTCTTATCTGATTGTTTGAACCAATACTTTTTGCAGGACGTTGGGCAAGCCATCTTGGAGAGCTACTCAAGGGTGTTGGAGAGCTTGGCGTTCAACATGGTTTCATGGATCGACGATGTTTTATTCGTTGATAAATCGACTAGAAGTAAGTGAGTGACAACCTGATCAGTTCTTCAGTCTGAACTGAAGCTTCCCAGCAAAGGGTTTTAGATCACTCTGTTGGTGAAGTTGCAAGAGTAAAATGACAGTAGAGGCAATAGGGTGGTTTTGCTGACATAGAGGAAATGTAAGCTTTAGCTTGCAGGGGTCGTCTGACCAACAACGAATGTACGAATGACGTTATGAAGTTTTTTTCCCCCGTTTATGTTTTGTTATCTGCTCCTTTCATTTTGTGCTCTTCCTAGCATACCAGAGCATACATCAAACAGGTTACTACAAATTATTTCTTAGTGCAAACACATCAAAAAGCTTCTAACAAAGTTTCAAAATTGAAAATGAAAGTTACCAATAATATGGGATCCGGGACATTTACTGTATCATGCAGAAAGTTACTCCTTGCGAATGCCCCAGCAACAAGGCAGGAAGAGGGAAAAAAAAAAGGGAGATCAAATTCATAGTGAGGAATAGGGCTGGGCGCGGTTAACCGCTTAACCGCAAACCGAACCGAACCGATTTAACCGAAATTTGCGGTTAATTCGGTGATCGGTTATCGGTGCGGTTATCATTTTTCCACTGTTCGGTGATCGGTTTGCAGTGCGGTTTTGGGCTGGTATTAACCGAACAACCGAATTACCCGAAAAGCAGCCCAACAAGCTGCAACATGGCAACAGCCCACCGGCCCAAATCTGATCCCCACCGGCCCACTTAACCAAACCCTAACCAATCCTCCCCAGTTCGCCAGGCCCCACGCGCCGCCCCTCCCACTCCTCCTCCCCAACTCTCGCGCCGCCCCTTTGCCTCCTCCCCTCGCGTGCGACTCCCGACCCTCTTCCTCCTCCCATGGCGCGCAGGCGCTGCCCCTCTTCCTCCTCCCCTGGCGCGCCTGTCTCGGTTCGTCCTCCCGACGGTGCAGTGGCGGCGCCTGTGCCGGTCCCTCCTCCCGACGCGCGCCGCGCAGCAGCGCCTCCCCTCCTCTCATGGCGCGGTGGCGGCGCCCGTCGCAGTCCCTCCTCCTATGGCGCGTTGCGCGGCCGCGGCGCCGCTCCATCTGAAGCGCGGCGTGGTAACGCCACCCCTCCCTTTCCTCTTTCTTGCACAGCGGCTGTGCTGCTTGATTTCCTCTGCGGTTTTTGCGGTTAACCGCAAAACCGCACCGAAATAACCGCAACCGAACAACGCGGTTATTGAAATTTTTGGTACCAAATCGGTTTTCATTTCTCATTAACCGAACTTCTTCTTAGCCGAATTAACCGAACCGTTTTAACAAGATTAACCGAATGCCCAGCCCTTGAGGAAGGTGGTGAACGGTTCTTGCCCATGAGGACTTTGAATCAGGCTCGCTTGCGAAAGGGCATGTAGTCTAGTGGTTATAAAAGCGTCAGCATCATCTTAGGTCTTGGGTTCTTGACTCTAACGAATTTTTTAAGATTTAACGGCATTGTACTTTCAGTGGTAGGCGATGCTCCCGTCGACAGCGAGACGTTGGTGGTGACTTCGTCAATCTCAAAGATTTACCTGTTTAGTTTTCGAAGATGCGGGTAAGGTTTGCGTGCATGTGTTCATAAAGGTGAGTGCGCGTGTGTTGTGACTCGTGAGTGTCTGAGTTGTACGCTGTATTGAAAAAAAAAAATCCAGACTCGCTTAAAGTGAGTGAAACATAGAAAATCACGTAACATAGCGCACTAGCAGAGCTTCCTTGAGTTCAACCTGGGCCTTGCCCCCCACCCTCAGCATTTGATCAATTTCTATACTTATCGATAATATTTGATCCAATTAACTAACTAATCAATTAAGTATGGATATTCATGCTACCCCCCCCCCCCCCCCCCCCCCAAAAAAAATCTGCAAAATGAGATCAGATACGGATTTTTCTGAATATTTTAAATTAAGTTATATTTTTTTGCCAATATTTTGAATATACTACATCGACTTTCATTTGTAACGCGCCAATATCTTATGAGTATTAGATCAATAATTTTAGTGAAACTATTGAACATATTGTTTCAAACTAATATTTACAGAATTTGGTGGGCCGACTTGGACAAAAAATGTTCTGATTTGGTGGCCTATATGAGACTGATCGATAAATAGACTCTTGTAAGCAGTGATGTCTAAATGGGCCGGCTAAACAGGCGGGCACAAAGCACTATTTTTTTGGCCTAGCCAAAACACGCTTGACATATGACACGATTAATTTAGGTCCATGCCCGCCAGTTAGCCCATGTGTGTCGTGCCATGGGCTATGAGTCCAGCCCAACAACGGGTGGCACCGCATAGCACTATATTAAAGATAATATAATGGTCCTTATTAAACACAAGTGGTGAAGTGGTCTAGTGATAAGACACTAGCCTTCAAAGCTTGAGGTCATGGTTCAAACCCTTATCTTATCTTATTTTTGGTCTGGTTTCAACGCTATTGAGACGAAAGAATGATAATGGGTTGCAGTGCACGCAGGCTTAATGGTCCGGCTCGGCCTAGGCACGAAAAGCCTTAACATGCCGTGCCATAAGGGAGGAGTGTTGTTCAGGGAAGCCAAAAGCTTAGTGTCATTGAATTTCAATAGTGTGGTGTTTTCTTATGCTCCCAGATCTTGTAATGAACGTGCTCATGAACTGGCTCGTTATGGTTTGAGTAGGGACCCGGAACAGCCTAGTATTTGGCTGGATCCCCTCCCTGATTTTGTATTAGAATTGGTGACCCGTGACTCTTTTGGGTCTGCTGTTGATGAATAAAACTGAGACGAGCTTGAGTATCAAAAAAAAAACAACTACAAGGTAAAATTTATATATCTTATATAGATGTAACCCACTAAAAATCATTTACTCCTATAAAGTTGAACTCTCATGAGGCCACATCATCCGAATTATTTCATTCGTTGGATCACCGTAGTCAGCACATCTTGACCGTCACTTTCCTCCTGTTGTGCCCCTCCTTCCCGCACTCTTCCTCCTCTCCCCATTATTGTCTCCTTTTCTCAGTGCCTCACACCTATCACTAATGGCTGTAGAGAGAGAGGCTGCCGATTAATAGCTCTATAATGGCATTAATCCTGCACCAATTACACAAGTTGCAAATCTAAGCGTGACATTCAATCCCGCCCCTGCTTTTTACATGCCCTTCCTTGCCTCA
>RWGY01000412.1:134316-152689 GCA_007726485.1 Eragrostis curvula
CACAAACAAATCCCCGTCCGGTCTCAACAAATCCTAAATCCAGCTAGTACAATCCAGGGTGAATCTACCTCGCGAGTGGGACCTACCACTCGACTTCTACCGTCCGCTAGCCACTAAGCCTAGCAAGTTCTAACGTAACCTAGACCACAGCTACAAAAATAGGACACAAGGTAGGATATAGAAGGGTAATCCTGATGCATTTCTAAGGTTTCACATCAACTCCTAATAGACCTAATGCACAAACATTGACTAGCCCCAATCAAGTGCGAAAATAAAATCCTAAATAGGGAAGCATGCACCGGGGCTTGCCTGGCTCAGGAGCGTAGCTAACAGGGTCAGCGGGGTCAGTGTCCTGCTGCGGCTGCTCCTCCTGCACCTCCTGGGTCTGCTCCTCCGGCAGCTGGAAGTCGAAGCGGCTCCGGAGTCGTCTCTGTCACATACACGTTATGACAAGGAACATAATGCAAAGTTAGATGCAAGATATTGATGCAATTCATGATTAATTACTTGATAGGACAGTCATTTACACTGTAAGTGCAAATGATTAACTTTGTTAATTAATTTCGTCTGGAGTATTTCCTTCATTAACTTTTAATTAAGTTTACCATTAATCAACTAGGCAAGTTAAATAAATAATGTGATTTCGAAAGTTGATTTATGTCCAGTGGCATTTTTCTGGTGAAGAGTGCCACTGGAAGTAATTTATGGTGAAGTTTCATGATTTATTGCAAAGTAGATTATTTATAATAATTTATACAGTGCAGAACATGATTTAAATCATAAGAAATAATTAGGCAACATGTGACAGTGGAAAAATGCTCTGTAGGTGTGTTATCAGATTCTTAACAGGCATGCAAGAGTTCAGGATTTATTGGGCAACATATAATTTATAATAAATTAAACAAGATCTGGACAGATGTATTTTCCAGAAAATACACAATCTGCAAAAGTGCGTTTTGGTATTTTTCATGGACAGAGGGTGTTACATGGATTCCAAGGAAATTGGATTTGTATTTTTCTGAGATGTATTCATTTTTCTATCGATTTTACAAATTTCTGTGAATTTCTGGAGATTTAAAGAATTCGATAAAAGAATAAAGATTGGGCCAGCCAATCAGATCTGGGCCACAAACTGGGCCGCAGAGTCGAGGCCGCACTGGATCTGGGCTGGCCACACCAGATCCAGCCACTCGCGTGCGAAGGCACACGGTGGACCATTGGGTCAAGCACACCGGATCCCGTGTGGCCACACGAGATCATGTCCGTGTGGTCACCGGTGTGGTGACCGTCGTTGCGCCGGAGCGCGGCGGCGGAGCTCGCCGGAGGGAGCTCCGGTGGCTCGCGGGGCTGGCCGACAGCGCGGAAATAGAGAGGGAAGGGCGGGGGCTTCACCTTGACGAGTTGGAGAGGGTGGCGACGGCCGGAGGGTGCTCGGCGGCGAGGGAGGCGGCTTAGTGCAACTCCGGCGACGGTGTGGGGGCGCTGCGATCGACGAGAGGCTCCCCGGTTTGGTCCTACAGCTTCACCGCAGTTCGGGGAAGCCCGTCGACCAACACGTTGTCGTGGAGACGGCCCGGAGGAGTGGTTTCACCGGAGAGGTAGGCGACGGTGAGGTTGACCGGCGGCGGGGAAAAACTGGCTTCCGGTGGCTACACAGCGGCAAGGAGGAAGTGGTAAGCAATAGGGGGTGCGCAAGCTTGACGTGCACCCGCAGGCGCGAGGAATCGGCCAGAGACTCACCGGAGATGGGGTAATCGACGGCGAGGTTGGAGTGGCACGCGCGCCCGGACTCGGAGAAGAAAGGTTCGATTCTCCCTCTTCACGTCGGGAAGAGAGGAACTGGCTTCATGGTGAGCTCAACCGTGTCGCAGCGTACTCCTTCGCAAGGAAGCTTGGCTCGGAAGAGCCTCGCGGCGACGGAGCAGCGGCGGGGTGAAGCTCGGCTCGGCGATGGAGAGGGTGGCTAGGGTTTGGGTGCCCGGGAATGAAGGAAATGAACGAGGGAGAGGAACCGGAGTGGAGCGGGGCCTCTTTTGACGCCGTCCGCGGCCGAGGAGCGGGCCAGGGCGCCGCGGAGAGGCGCCGTACGCCGTCGGCGACGTGGAGCAAAAGCTCCGACGTCCTCAGTGAGACAACGGCCACTGACATGCGGGCCCGTCGGCATCTTTTCTTTTTCCCGAATTAATTCAAACTGAATTTTCCCCAATCTTTGGCGCTCGATTTGAACTAGCAAATGAACTCCAAAAATTGTGAAACCAGTTGCATTCGAAAGATCAGGAAATTATCTTTCCAGTGACATAACATGCACATCTCAATTCGAAATAGAATTCAAATGGCAGCTAGTCAAAGTTGGACGTTTTTGGAACTTTGGGGATTTATTTGAGCATCGAAATGAATTTCAAAAATCACCAAAAATTCTCCAAAATTCTATTTTGAGTAGGGCTATCCACTGGTATTTTTGTTTGTTCATGTTGTTAGGGAAAATTTTGAGTTCCTTCAGAGGCATGGTTCGAACATAGTTTGAAATTTGAATTTCAAAATTTGAACTTTTGTTTCTGCCACTTGGGAAGGTGTGTGCTGTTGGTTCCAGTGACATGGGATGTCACAGCCCTCCCCCCTTAAAAGAATCTCGTCCCGAGATTAAGGAGAAAGAGAGGAAAAACGAATGGCGAAAAGCGACGAACAGATGCAAAAATATGGAACAATTAAATAACGCACCTCGGAGGTAGAAAACCGGGAAAATGGGAGTTCAAAAACTCCGCTGTCTCCCAGGTGGCCTCGGCCTCAGAGTGGTTGCTCCATTGCACCTTGTAGAATCTGGTGGTGCTCTTCCTAGTGACTCGGTCCTTCTGATCAACAATACCAATAGGCTGCTCGGGGTATGTCAAATCTGGCTCAAGCTGCTCAACACCACTGACCACTCTGTCACTAGGAACCTTCAAGCACTTCTTCAGCTGCGATACGTGGAACACATTGTGAACACTGGAGAGGTTGGAGGGCAACTCCAATCTATAAGCAACGGGTCCACATCTCTCAATAATCTGGAACAGTCCAACGTATCTTGGTGCTAACTTTCCCCTGACACCAAACCGTCGTACACCCTTCATGGGAGAGACACGAAGGTATACGTGGTCGCCAACTGCAAACACCAACGGTCGGCGTCTTCTATCAGCATAGCTCTTCTGTCGAGACTTGGCTGCTCTCAAGTTGGACTGAATGCGGCGAACAGTCTCCTCTGCTGCTGCCACTAAATCTGGTGTGGGAATGACCTCCACATCAGCCACAACTGTCTCCTCTGCTGCAGCTGCGGGCCTTGCCTGGAAGATGACTCTCTCGCCGGCCTCAACCCAATTAAGGGGAGTCCGACAACGACGTCCATACAAAGCCTCGAACGGTGCCATCTTGATGCTCTCCTGATAGCTGTTGTTGTATGAGAACTCTGCAAGAGGTAAGCTCTCATCCCAACACTTGCCATGGTGTATCACACAGGCACGGAGCATATCCTCTAAAATCTGATTCACCCTCTCCGTCTGGCCATCTGTCTGAGGGTGATAAGCTGCACTGCGAATCAAAGTGGTGCCCAAAGAAGCATGAAGCTGCTCCCAGAAACGAGAAACAAACTGTGGTCCTCGATCAGAAATAATGGTCTTGGGCACTCCATGCAAACAGAGAATCCGAGCAATATACAACTCAGCATACTTCTTCACATTGTAACGGGTGTGCACGGGAATAAAGTGAGCAGACTTGGTCAACCGATCAACAACCACCCAAATAGAGTCATGCTTCTGCGATGTGAGAGGCAAACCAACAATGAAATCCATGCTAATATCCTCCCACTTCCAAGCAGGAATACTCAAAGGCTGAAGTAACCCTGCAGGCTTAACATACTCTGCCTTGACTCTCCTGCAAGTGTCACACTCAGAAACATACTGTGCGACCTCCCGCTTCATGCGGGTCCACCAGAAGCGACTCCTCAAATCCTGGTACATCTTGTTGCTACCAGGGTGGATGGAATACTTGGACAAATGCGCCTCATCAAGAATCTTCCTGCGCAACTCAAAGTCCTTAGGAACTACCAATCTGTCCTTGAACCATAGGACTCCATCCTCATCCTCTCTGAAACACTGGACTCTAGCTTCCCCGAGCTTGAGTCTCCTCCTGAGGTGATTCACCTTCTCATCCCTCTTCTGCGCTGCCACAATCTCATCTCGCAGGGTCGGAACAAGTGATATATTGGCCAAGGAGCCATAAGCATACACTCTAAGACTGGGCTCTGCCTCTGCATAAGGAGCTGCGATGAGATTATTGCAATGAGCCTTGCGACTCAAAGCATCAGCAACCACATTAGCCTTCCCTGGGTGATAGTGAATCTCCAGATCATAGTCCTTGATCAGCTCTAACCATCTCCTCTGGCGCATGTTCAGATCTGACTGCGTGAATATGTACTTGAGGCTCTTGTGATCTGTGTAGATATGCACCAGATTTCCCAACAGATAATGCCGCCATACTTTCAAAGCAAGTACGACAGCTGCAAGCTCAAGATCGTGAGTGGGGTAATGCTCTTCATGTCGCTTAAGCTGCCGAGAGACATAAGCAATTACCCTGCCATCCTGCATCAGCACACAACCAAGACCAGTACCGGAAGCATCACAATACACATCAAATGGCTTGGTGATATCAGGCTGAGCTAAAACTGGAGCGGTAGTGAGAAGCTTCTTCAGATTCTGGAAAGCATCACCACACTGCGAGCTCCACACAAATCTCATGTTCTTCTTCAGCAACTCAGTGATGGGCTTGGAGATCTTAGAGAAATTCGGAATAAACCGACGGTAATAACCAGCCAAACCCAAGAAACTGCGAATCTGAGAGACAGTCGTAGGTGCATTCCAATCCAGAACATCCTGCACCTTGCTAGGGTCAACAGCAATACCCTCAGCTGATATAACATGGCCAAGAAAAGGCACCTCGCTAAGCCAGAACTCGCACTTGCTGAACTTAGCGTACAGCTGGTGATCCCTCAAACGCTGCAACACAATCCTGAGGTGCTGCTCATGCTCCTCCTCTGTCTCTGAATAGATCAAGATGTCGTCAATGAAAACCACAACAAACTTGTCCAACTCTGGCATGAACACTGAGTTCATCAAGTACATGAAGTAAGCAGGTGCATTGGTCAAACCGAAAGACATCACCAAGTACTCATAGAGTCCATATCTGGTAGCGAAAGCAGTCTTCGGAATGTCCTCTGCACGGATCTTAATCTGATGATACCCAGAACGGAGATCAATCTTGGAGAACACCTTAGCTCTAGCTAGCTGATCGAACAAGATATCAATGCGAGGCAGCGGATACTTGTTCTTAATCGTCACAGCATTAAGTGGCCTATAGTCCACACATAGCCTGAGCGCCTGATCCTTCTTCTTCACAAACAAGGCTGGACAACCCCAAGGTGAAGAGCTAGGACGAATGAAACCCTTGTCCAATAGCTCCTTCAGCTGCATCTTCAACTCTGCTAACTCATTAGGGGCCATTTTGTACGGTTTCCTGGAGATAGGTGCTGTGCCTGGCTGCAAGTCAATGCGGAACTCCACATCACGATCTGGTGGTAAGCCTGGCAAATCATCTGGGAACACATCGGGGTACTCACGCACCACAGGTATCATGTCCAGACTCTTGCCCACGGCCTGGTGCACTGACGGTCTCGATGTGGCCAACACAGATAGCTGAAGAGTGACCTTGCCATGCATAGGGGAATCCAGGTGAACTGAACGAAGAGATATATCAAGAACAGCCTTGTGGAACTTCATCCAGCTCATCCCAAGGATCACATCCAAACCCTGACCGTCCAACACAATGAGATGGGTCGGGTATATCTGTCCAGCGAGATCAAGAGGGGCTCTACTAACAAATCTGCGAGTGACAACACGACCCCCTGGAGTACTGATCAGGTAGGGAGTCTCCATAGGAGATAGAACAAGACCCAAACGGCGAGTGCAAGATAGGCTGATAAAATCATGTGATGCACCTGAATCAAATAAGATAACCACGGGCTCGTGACGCATAGAAAACGTACCAGCTAGAACCTGCTCACCCTCTGGAACCTCCTCTGCAGTGGTGTAGTTAACGCGCCCAGTCTTGACTGGCGCGTTCCTGCCCTGCTGGCGCTGCTGTCCTGCCGCCTGAACTGGAGCCCTCTGCGCGTTGTTCTGCCTAGGTGCTGCACGGCAGTCACGCGCAAAGTGCCCCACCTGTCCACAGTTGAAGCACGGAAAGCCTCTGCCTGCCTGCTGCTGCTGCGAGCGCTGCTGCTGCTGACGCTGCTGCTGCTGTGGCTGTCTCTGAGCAAACTGCTGCTGCTGCTGCTGACGCTGGTACTGTGGAGGTGCAAGGTACCTCTGTCCACTGGGAGCGGTGTACACAAGGCGTGGCCTGGCTGAAGTGCTGCCAGACTGTGGTGCCACTGCCTTCCTCTTCCTCTTGTCGTCCTGGTGTGCCCTGATGGCATCCTCCATCACGATCGCTGCACTGACAAGCTCGTCAAAGGTACCACCGGCATTCAGGACAAGCCGGGACTGAAGCTTGGTAGACAAGCCTCTCAAGAAACACGCCTTCCGCTTGGCGGGCGTGTCTACCTGGTCTGGAGCAAACTGGGCCAGGTGGTTGAACACCTGGGCGTAGTCGAACACGCTCCTGCCTCCCTGTCTGAGGTCCAGGAACTCCCTGAGCTTCCGCTGCATAAGGCCAGGCGGAATGTGGAACGAGCGAAAGGCCTCTCTGAACTGTGCCCAAGTCAACTGCTGACCGGCCGGAAGAGTGGCAAGGTGAGCTGCCCACCATCCTCCAGCCGCCCCGTGAAGCTGCTGCGCCGCGAACAGTGTCTTCTGCACCTCTGTGCAGTCAGGAAGGAGCCCAAACTTGGACTCCACAGTGCGCAGCCAAGCCTCTGCCTCCATCGGGTCAGTGGACCCGGAAAAGACAGGCGGGTGAGTGGCCAGGAAGTTTGCGTAGGTGCAGCCTGGCTGTGCGCCCCGACGGTGGCCACCCTGCTGGGTGACGGCCTGAACGAGAGTCCTGAGCAGCTCCGTCTGGTTGTGCATCGCCTCCGCCAGAGTGTGCTGCGGGGGTGGCGGCGGCGGCGGCGGGCGACGCGGCGGCATCCTGCCAATTAAACATTTCCACCGTTAGCTCCAGAATACAATATCATTATCAGGCGGAAATTTAAATTGACATGCACGGCAGAAACAAAAGTAACTCAGATCCAATTAATTAAACTGACAGATCCATTCATAACATTAATTAAGTCTTACAGAGCATTCATTACATAGATCATGGTACAATCCACTCATGCGTACATAGGGGGTGTAACATCCAACAAAATACTACGACACCTGACCAACTATCATGATGCTCCTAGATCAAGCTAACTAAGGACCTGTCGACACTACGACGCACATGCGTCATCCACATCGCATCCAGCGCGCCTCTGTCACGCTTGGAATGCCGAGTAAGGCAACTAACGGTGCCTCCTACCACGGTGGGAAGCGGTGTCCAGGATCTCTGAAGGAAACAGCTCAACACTCATCTCTGACACGGCGTCCTCCTGTGCCTCCTCCTCTGCTGGAGGTGCCACAACTGCTGCAGCAACCTGCTCCTGGAGTCCCACTATCTGGTGCTGGGCGACCTGCAACTGCTGCTCGAGCTGTCCTGCGTGGTTCAGTGAAGCAGCTAGCTCGTCGACTAACTCGGAAATCTCGTGGCCACGTGCAGTGAGCTGGCCGGCAAGCTGGTCACGCTGGGCGGCACACTGGTCGCGCTGTGCAACACACTGGTCAAGCTGAGCGGCACAGTGGTCGCGCTGAGCGGTAGTCACGGCCAAGGCGTGCTCCAACTGCGCAATCCTGTCGTTCCTAGCGTCCACTGTCTCTGACAACTCCTCCACACGGCTCAAAGTCCGCCCACCTGCGCGGTCAGAAGCCACAAGAACCCTGTACAGCTCGGACAGGTGTCGAGCCGTAGAAGGCAGCTGCGTCGGGGTGAGGACCAAGTTGCCGCTGTCAAGCTGCCTGAGACGTCTCCTGTACTGAGGGTGCCCTGTGGTGCTGACTGGGAACAAGCTCAGTGAGGTGTTGCCAAGATCAGCAATGTGCATCTCACAGAAACGCACCATCGCCTGAAGAGCAACACTGTTCAGGGTCTCGTCAAAGTCCTGACCAAAACCCCGAAGAGAGAAGTGCGACCATGCAGGCCGCTGCGGGTGCGAGGGGACATCCACCCACATCGAGAAGCGAGGCAGTCCGTACACCTGGCTGGGCTATCCGCGGTAGCGCGGAGGGTCGGGGTAGCCAAGTCGCTGCAACTCAGCCCAGAACAGTGAGGGAAAACCGGCGTGGTAAAGACCATCCGTGTGCAGTGCACCGTCCTCCCCAAGCTCAGCGTGCGGAAAGTCGTCTAGGTCAGCCATCTGCGGAAAAGAGAGAGAAAAAGTCACAATCTCTTCCAACAGAACAAAATAACCATGCTAAGCAAGAAATATAACATGGTCAGGCTGCTATAGAGTGGTAGCAAAAGCCACACACACAGCCCACAAGGAAAGCAATGAAAAACTGCAACGCTGAAAATCTGACTCGCTAAGAACAGCAGACACTAAAACGAAAACTGGTACTTCTGGAGGCTTCAAACGAGAAAAGTCATAACGCGAAACTTGTAGATAACTTCAAGATCTTTCCAACGAGTGCTCAAACGCCCAAAATGGCTCAGTATAACTGGAGCTATCGATTTTTGAAGTTGGTGGACAGATTCTGGAAAAACTAGTCGAAGTTGGAAGTTGACTTTACTTGATCGACAGATTTGGAGGTGATACTGACAGAATCGAAAGGTGAACGCTGAAGCAAAGTTTTAGTTCATGTTGTAAGCTTTCCAGCAAGTCTTGGTTCATCGAATTTGGCCAAGCGGTTTTGGAGTTATGAATTTTTAAAAATTAGCTTGTCTGTCTGAAATTTTTGGGTGATCTGAAATTCGTGGAAGCATTTTAATTGATGATGCAATGCATGCTCGTCCTGCACGTCCTCACAAAATAAAAATTTTGCCCAAATATAGCAGGCCGTAGACAGTGGTGGTGACTACTTCGCACTCACAAACGTTTCTACACGATCTACGCGCGAGTTAGTGTACCTGCAAGCACACAACGTCACCTCAACTAACCTACACAGGTGACGTATCTCATAAAAATGTAATACATGGCCCAATGACATATCCTCACCATCCTCAACTCCTCGTGAACTCGATGGCTCACGGAACATAACAAAACTCCGCCACCAATATCCAAAACCAGCGCCATGTAGTTCCTTACCTTCTTACCTGGGCGTCGGTGCGTCGTTACAGAAAATAACAATCAACTCCTATTACCACCTGATTACTCTAACATCCTTATAATGGGCTTTTCGTTCCTCACACGTACGTGGTTAGATTTTCGAAAATAGGCCGTTTATATGATGTACTGTCCCAACACGGCTCTGGTACCAGCTGAAGCGTCTCCGCTTTTCGCAGGATCGAGTCGGTCAAGCGCTGATGAACAGACGCAACAGTACAGCATATAAAAAAAACGAATTAAGTCTTAAAGTTATTACATTAGTCCAATTAAAACAACGAGTACACAGCGGAAGTCTTAACGATACAAATCCAAGTCCAAAGATAAGAGCTACAAGCGCACGCGCTCACGATACAAGTGAATTCACATCCAAAGCCATGAAGATGCGAACTCGAGGGGAAATCACTCCTCGGTCTCCCAGTGGGCGGTCCAACCAAAAGGAAGCTGGCCGTCCCACTGTCCACCTCCACCCGTAGAGTCGGGGATAAAGGTGCTACCTGCAACAAAATCATAAAGAGCCAAACCCTGAGCAACTAATACTCAGCAAGTCTTACCCGTCAAATTGGCTATCTACAGCCGACTCCTAATATGCAAGGCTACAAATGGGTGGCTGACTCAATAGCATAATTCGCACTAAATACTTGATCCTTACTTTCAAGTTTTAATTCCAATTAAGTACTTAACCAATAAAGCAGTGTTCATATATCTAGAACAGGTATAGTAACAATACATCAACGGTGACAGTATGTATAGAGCAATGTAAATAACAGTAATGTAAATAGACTAGCATCATATCATCAATCATATCACACTACGATGTGACGCAGTGAGCAAGGTTGCTCTTGACCGAGAACGGCGGCATCGATGTACATCCTGCAGGAGAAAACCTGACCATACGCCGCACACGCGTAAAGTCGCATGCGGCAACTGTTTGCGAAGATCCCCCTGAAGCTAGGCTGGGTCCAACCCCTCCCGAGAAAGGCCTTCCCGCACGGTCCCCGTCCCAGACGTACGCCCCGATTGGGAAGCATCCTTTCTCTCCCGAATACCATGATAGAAAGGGCAGGCTTCCGCCGCACACCAGGGCAACCCAAGCTACTAAGTTTACTAGGCCCATAAAAACACTAGCATATGATCAGTACGTTCGAACTTGCTCAACAGGGCCAACAACGGACGGTCCTTAACCGACACAGACGGGGCTACCACCGTGAAGGCCCAGCTTTCTCGCACCATCCTACACAAACAAATCCCCGTCCGGTCTCAACAAATCCTAAATCCAGCTAGTACAATCCAGGGTGAATCTACCTCGCGAGTGGGACCTACCACTCGACTTCTACCGTCCGCTAGCCACTAAGCCTAGCAAGTTCTAACGTAACCTAGACCACAGCTACAAAAATAGGACACAAGGTAGGATATAGAAGGGTAATCCTGATGCATTTCTAAGGTTTCACATCAACTCCTAATAGACCTAATGCACAAACATTGACTAGCCCCAATCAAGTGCGAAAATAAAAATCCTAAATAGGGAAGCATGCACCGGGGCTTGCCTGGCTCAGGAGCGTAGCTAACAGGGTCAGCGGGGTCAGTGTCCTGCTGCGGCTGCTCCTCCTGCACCTCCTGGGTCTGCTCCTCCGGCAGCTGGAAGTCGAGCGGCTCCGGAGTCGTCTCTGTCACTACACGTTATGACAAGGAACATAATGCAAAGTTAGATGCAAGAATATGATGCAATTCATGATTCAATTACTTGATAGGACAGTCATTTACACTGTAAGTGCAAATGATTAACTTTGTTAATTAATTTCGTCTGGAGTATTTCCTTCATTAACTTTTAATTAAGTTCACCATTAATCAACTTAGGCAAGTTAAATAAATAATGTGATTTCGAAAGTTGATTTATGTCCAGTGGCATTTTTCTGGTGAAGAGTGCCACTGGAAGTAATTTATGGTGAAGTTTCATGATTTATTGCAAAGTAGATTATTTATAATAATTTATACAGTGCAGAACATGATTTAAATCATAAGAAAATAATTAGGCAACATGTGACAGTGGAAAAATTCTCTGTAGGTGTGTTATCAGATTCTTAACAGGCATGCAAGAGTTCAGGATTTATTGGGCAACATATAATTTATAATAAATTAAACAAGATCTGGACAGATGTATTTTCCAGAAAATACACAATCTGCAAAAGTGCGTTTTGGTATTTTTCATGGACAGAGGGTGTTACATGGATTCCAAGGAAATTGGATTTGTATTTTTCTGAGATGTATTCATTTTTCTATCGATTTTACAAATTTCTGTGAATTTCTGGAGATTTAAAGAATTCGGTAAAAGAATAAAGATTGGGCCAGCCAATCAGATCTGGGCCACAAACTGGGCCGCAGAGTCGAGGCCGCACTGGATCTGGGCTGGCCACACCAGATCCAGCCACTCGCGTGCGAAGGCACACGGTGGACCATTGGGTCAAGCACACCGGATCCCGTGTGGCCACATGAGATCATGTCCGTGTGGTCACCGGTGTGGTGACCGTCGTTGCGCCGGAGCGCGGCGGCGGAGCTCGCCGGAGGGAGCTCCGGTGGCTCGCGGGGCTGGCCGACAGCGCGGAAATAGAGAGGGAAGGGCGGGGGCTTCACCTTGACGAGTTGGAGAGGGTGGCGACGGCCGGAGGGTGCTCGGCGGCGAGGGAGGCGGCTTAGTGCAACTCCGGCGACGGTGTGGGGGCGCTGCGATCGACGAGAGGCTCCCCGGTTTGGTCCTACAGCTTCACCGCAGTTCGGGGAAGCCCGTCGACCAACACGTTGTCGTGGAGACGGCCCGGAGGAGTGGTTTCACCGGAGAGGTAGGCGACGGTGAGGTTGACCGGCGGCGGGGAAAAACTGGCTTCCGGTGGCTACACAGCGGCAAGGAGGAAGTGGTAAGCAATAGGGGGTGCGCAAGCTTGACGTGCACCCGCAGGCGCGAGGAATCGGCCAGAGACTCACCGGAGATGGGGTAATCGACGGCGAGGTTGGAGTGGCACGCGCGGCCGGACTCGGAGAAGAAAGGTTCGATTCTCCCTCTTCACGTCGGGAAGAGAGGAACTGGCTTCATGGTGAGCTCAACCGTGTCGCAGCGTACTCCTTCGCAAGGAAGCTTGGCTCGGAAGAGCCTCGCGGCGACGGAGCAGCGGCGGGGTGAAGCTCGGCTCGGCGATGGAGAGGGTGGCTAGGGTTTGGGTGCCCGGGAATGAAGGAAATGAACGAGGGAGAGGAACCGGAGTGGAGCGGGGCCTCTTTTGACGCCGTCCGCGGCCAAGGAGCGGGCCAGGGCGCCGCGGAGAGGCGCCGTACGCCGTCGGCGACGTGGAGCAAAAGCTCCGACGTCCTCAGTGAGACAACGGCCACTGACATGCGGGCCCGTCGGCATCTTTTCTTTTTCCCGAATTAATTCAAACTGAATTTTACCCAATCTTTGGCGCTCGATTTGAACTAGCAAATGAACTCCAAAAATTGTGAAACCAGTTGCATTCGAAAGATCAGGAAATTCTCTTTCCAGTGACATAACATGCACATCTCAATTCGAAATAGAATTCAAATGGCAGCTAGTCAAAGTTGGACGTTTTTGGAACTTTGGGGATTTATTTGAGCATCGAAATGAATTTCAAAAATCACCAAAAATTCTCCAAAATTCTATTTTGAGTAGGGCTATCCACTGGTATTTTTGTTTGTTCATGTTGTTAGGGAAAATTTTGAGTTCCTTCAGAGGCATGGTTCGAACATAGTTTGAAATTTGAATTTCAAAATTTGAACTTTTGTTTCTGCCACTTGGGAAGGTGTGTGCTGTTGGTTCCAGTGACATGGGATGTCACACCATAGAGAAAAGAACCTGAGATTTTGCTATTGCCCTGCTCCTCCAGGTAGCCATTGCCATTGCCATTGCTATTGGTTTCACCCTCCATTCAGACAGTTCTTCAATTTCTAATTTATCCATTCTATTTTCATTGACCATGTTTCAGATTTTGGCCATTGTTTTGCGCGCTCAAATTGTTCGATGCAATGCCCCTTATTAAATCCTGCATAAACCATATCTGCAGCCTGTAGTTGTTCTACTCGATCATGTGAATGGATCTCTGTTGCATCATATGTGTTTTATTTTCCCTCCAGATATATAGCCAGAGATTTGACTTTCTTCAGTCATTCAGGTTAAAACAAACACTCAAGCTCTATACATTGTTCTTTTTTTTGGGCGATGATTATACGTTGTTCGTTACTATACAAGTGTTCAGCTGTCGGCATCGGGCTTTTGTTTTTAGCATTCTAACATTACAATAGTCTACCTCTGCAGTAGTTCATTTTCATGCACGTGGCCTCTGTTGCATGTCTATTTGATTTCCTCTTCGGAAGATCTTTGGCCTTCTTCAGTCATTGGGGTAAGAAAAACTTCACAAGTGCTCAATTGTTCGCAGCCTGGTACCTTAAGTAATAATTGTCATCTGACCTTTTATTTTAAGCATTCGAGCATAACAATAGTCATATATCTCTGATTTTGTAATCTGCTCAGTGGACATCATTACTTTCAGTCTCTATCAAGTATGTGCTGTGGAAGAATTTTCTATTTGATGACTCAAATTCACATTCAAAGCTACCAAATCCAGGCGACATCCTCAGGTTTAGTATTTATTTAATTCTAAAATTATGATGTGCACTATATGATATTGGCGTTTCAGGTCACACCCCTATCTTGCATGCTGTGTCTTCTTCAGCTCCAAACCACACAGAATCAGAAAGGTCACACACCTACTCCGAAATCAATTGCTATCATTTCTAAATTTATAACCTTATATTTGAAGTTACAAGTTAGTTGACATTTCCACAGGACACAAAAACTGAGACACAAAAAAAGAGCCTTACATTTCCACAGGACACAAAATGCAGTGAAGCACAGCATGAGGCTCAATCCGAGACTCTTCCTAAACGTCATGGACCAAGGTACTTACTCCAGCTGCTACGTTTCCATATTTTATTGTATGGTTTTTATGTACCATCGATCCTTCAGATATCCCCAAGTAATATTTCTTTCATAAATATTGTAGTTTTCATATTTGACCATCTCCTGTATGAAAAATCTATCACATGGAGATTAGCATCTCCCAGAAAACCTGCTGCAATTCCATGAATGCTAAGATAAATTCATAAAATACTTTCTCTACAGATATTTTAATTGTAACCATTACAGATTCCTCCATATATTAACCCTCAGGTATTAAATGCCTCCTCTTATACTTGATTTTGTCCATGTCTTCTTAACAGTTTTTTTTTTTTTTTAAAAAGCAGCTGCAATATTGAGAATCTATATATACTATATAGACGCAACCCACTAACAATCATTTATTGTTATAAAGCTAGCTTCTCATGATGCCACATCACCCGAAAAACCTCAGCCATCGGATCATAGTCTACAAAGTATCAGGTCCGTCAGATTTAGTCCCCCCATGCATTATTTCTTTACTTCATGGAGTATTTGGCTGCAGAAACTCCCGCCACTATGGCCCTATTTTACTTCCTGCGTCACCACTTATAGTAACTCCCACCACCACCGTATAATCAAGATATTGTGCCATTATTGATAGAATTGATCGTGAACTAATTGCTGGCTAGAGGGAGAAATGCAATAAGAGACCACCCACGAGATTATAAAGACAATAAATGTTTTCTCTCCACCTCTCTTGCACGGCTGCACTCTTTCCTTGCAATATGTTGTGCTAGCTAGCTAACCGAAGCCATTCTTTCATACTTAGCCAGTTACGTTGTCTATGTATTTGTTGCCTGCATGCAAAAACCGTCGATGGACAATATCAAGACACCGATGTTTCCTCTTCCGATTCCTCTCCCATAGGCCTCCCCCTGGGTAGCCTAGCTTAAAATGTGACGCCTTCAGACATCCTACGATGAGCATCCCATATGTATACAACGAGAGAATTGGCAAGCATCAATAAGCGGCCAAAAGCTAGCCACGATCAACCTTGGCCCGAGACAAATCTTAGCATCATGCACACCCCTTGCATATCGAGCTAGCTGCCTGCTACATTCTAGCTTCCAAAGGACTCCAAACACTGCATGGCTATGTAGTCAACCACTCCAACGATTTAGGCCTCCCTCCCTCCCTCTCTCTTTGTGATTTCATATACAGATTCTACACTAGGTGAGCATCGCAGGGAAGCATGAAACTGTTGTACATGCATAAAGGATCAATATATACAGTTGTTTCTTCCCTTTCCTTTGTGCATTCACTTTTTTTTTCTCTACGATCAAATGTACAAAGTGGAATAAGCAAATTTCCTAATATATTTTTAAAAAGTTATATAGAGAAAAGAGGCATCACAAGGCAAAATATATTTACATGTTAAACAGGAAAGAATCAATTTGACTCCTTATCCTAATGCATAATAGACGGAATAAATATGTAACTAAAATAAATATATATTCTACTAATGTGCATCTAGGGTGAATAAAATATTTAGTTAATAATCTTATATGTTTAGTTGTCGATTTTAATCTTATATCCTTTCTTCTCTGGGTGATTGAAATGCTTGACAAAATGTCCCATATGTATGCTTATATCTTCTTCGTAATTCAGATATTGCTGCTAGCTATCTAATTTATGGAGAATAACAAAGTAGATGATACTACATATATTGTCACAAAAACAGAATATTTCTTGGAACATGTTGTATAAAAATCAGAAACCTCATGTAGTCTCAAGTAAAAAGAATAAGCATATACTTTTTTTCTTCGGATGCCACGTAAATATTTTGTTAATCAGCCATCATCTCTGGTGTTTCCATCTTCCAACAAAAGCTAATTAAAAGGTAGTTTTACAAGTTCCGCAGCAGCGCGCGGGGTATCACCTAGTTATTACTATTAGAGTGAAATGCACGTGTAGCCATTGTACTTGTCCGGCCGTTTCAATTTGGCCATTGTACTCATGAAACTACAAATCGTGGTCATTGAGATTGCTTATACGTGTCGATACGGTCATTGACTTCACAACCTTACGTATTTTAGTGACGTGGCATACGTACAAGCTGATATCGTGAAGGATCGGAGATCTTGCAGGCTGGGCATCAATACAAGCCCGATTGATGCCATTACCAGTGAAAATTCCACCATGAAAAGCTGCACGCTGAATGAGTCGCTATGAGCATCTATAGTAACATAAGAAAAAGCAATCTATTAGTTAGCTTGATGCTAACACGCTACTAACTAACTGGAAGAATCCTCTCTTTTTTCTTTTTTGTGGCCGGAATCCTTTTAAGCACGAATGAAGCATGAAAAGTGTAAGACTTACGTACCATAAACTGGAGGAAGTCCTTTTACTTGCCAGCGGCCCGGACCCATGGCCCAAACTGGTTCCGTGTGTCACCTGCGCCGGATCACGTCGCTGATGGAAGCTGCTCCGGCCATCTTGTATTGCTTGCCGATCAATTTCGCTCGATCTTTCTTCCGTCGTTGCTCGTCGCTCACGGCGCCACCAAGATCGTCTTTGGCAAAGACCGAGTACGTAACAGATGGAAGTTTTTGTTGATATCGTGAAGGATCGGAGATCTTTGGAGGCTGCATGTGATGTACGTATGGCATGTCACCAAAATACGTAGGGTTGTGAAGGCAATGGCCGTATTGAGGTGGATGAGCAATTTTAATGGCCACGATTTACAGTTTTATGAGTACAATGACTAAATTGAAACGGCTAGACAAGTACGATGGCTATTCATGCATTGACTCCAACTAACTATGTTACCACACCCGCTTTAAATCTGGCATTCAATTTCTGCATTGTAGCTCTCGCAAGCACACGCTGTTTCTCGGGCCTGTATGTTGATATCCTCCACACAACCAAAACCGATGGGGCATTTCCTTCTCTAGTCAGCCGCCCGTAACCGCGCTCCCAGCGATTTGAGATTCACAGCCGTGGGATTTGCATCGCGGGCGGGTCCTTCGTTTGGGTTTGACTGTGCCTCGGTGACTCGGTATTTACCATACGGCCGCTCGTGTGTGCATTCCTCCCATTCATTGCGTGAGGTCATGGCCCGCGTGTCGTTGCCGCATTGCATGCGCTGCGCCCGGTTTTACTGCGGTGGTTGAGCCTCGCTGCATTTACTAGCCTTGCCCGCCTGCTTCGGCTCCTCCTTCCATCGGTCTCCTCGTTCCTTCCGTCTGGTTTTGTTGCTTTTCTCGTCGCCGGCTAGATCTGATCGACGGTGGGTGTTCTTTTTGCTTCTTCGTTGGTGGTTTCGATCCTCTCGGGGCATGATTTTTGGTGCAGGGTTTTGCCTGTTCTAGAGTTTTGGGGTTTCGTTTTGATTTTCGTTTTTTTGATTCCTGTTTGGGGCGGATGTATATATGTCTTGTGATCCAGCAGCCGGCTTGGTGGTTGCGGGCAGCACTGCGTAGCTTGACGACGGCCACGGCGGCGATCTGCGGCGGCGGAGGACCCGGGTCTGGATAGCATCGACGGGGCGGCTTCCACAACGGCATGCGGCGCGTGCAACGCGAAATGGATATCTGCGGTGCCGGAGATCGCGCTCGCCTCGGCCACAATGACGGAGGTCGCGGGGCATCCCCTCCTCCTCCCTCTCCATCGGCGCGGTCGGCGGCCTGTTCGTCTCGTCCCAGATCTAACTTCGGGGTGGGGCGAGCTTGGCGGCGTGGACGAGCGGCAGCATGCGGCTGTCGAGAACGCGGGGCAAAAGCGACCACAATGACATTGGCGCGGCGAGGACACGTCCACGGCAGCACGGCAATGGCACTTCCACGGCAGCGCGGCACGGCCACAGCGGCGTGAGACGGTGCTTGCCCCTCTTCATCGCGTGGAACATGAATGTCGATGGGCATTGGAAGAACAAACTGTTTGCCGGTCTCCATCAAGTTCTGGCAGCAGGGCACTGCTTCAGAAAATCTGCAGTATGTTCTTGTGAAGGAGGTGCGTACATTAAGAGCCGATCTCTGCAGAATATAGGCTGGCTAAATTAACAG